>JAQIVZ010000770.1:0-50119 GCA_034700945.1 Arrhopalites spinosus | reverse complement strand
ATGGGCCCCTAACAAGTTCCAGTACAACATACTAAAATATCTTGGTGATCGGTTTACAAGGAACGGAGATAAAAAATTATAATCATTACTTTTTGATCTCCCTACGTATATATAACTCTTGTAAATAGAAATCCTAGAAATCTGAATCTAATTCCCCTCCCTCCTCCTCTTTCTTCGTCTTCTAATTCTCCTCAGCTTTTATTCCCAAAAGTATTAAGTCTTAGAAATTTCTAGGCTTAGAGGGGATTCAATTGACTCATTGAACAAGAAAACTATTTAATGCAGCCACTCGCACCCTCCTCCTCCTCTCCCTTCTCATTCAATTTTCCCTCTTTATTTAAATGTGCAAAAATAATCTAAACTAGTTAAATACCCCCACCCCTCCATCCCCTTTCTTCCCATCTTCTAGAAAATGTACACAACTTTCTTTGTACTCTCACAGCCTTTGACTTTCTCTTTTACCCTTCAAACTCTTTCCCATTTACACACAAAAAAAAAGTTTTTTGGAGGTTGGGGAAAGTGAAAGGAGGGAGAGTGTGAGTGTGGTGAATTTATTCATGAGACTAATTGAATTTTAATGGGGTTTATGAAATCTCATAACTTTATTTTGAGAGTTTAAAATAAATACTTTCACCCATGTTTTTTTAATTGACAAGTCACACGACACATGATTAAACCACTTTGACCAAAAAATAATTGTGAATAAATGTGACCACTGACATGTGTCAAAAAATATTTTTAGCAGGGGGAATTCAACTTTGAGGAGGAAATGGAATTAAAATTAATTTTTCATTTTAATTGTATAATTATTTAATTACTTTACTATTTCCGTATTGTGTAGAATTTTTTTTGTGGGATTTTTGATAAGAAGAGAAAGTTAATTTTATGAAGTTTTTGAAAAAGAATTTCCTCCTTTGTAATAGATTCCCTTTGACCCCTTACAAAAGTGTAAATTATTGAAGACATGAGTGGAATTGATGGAGAGAGAAAGTTCATTTTAATGCATAAAATTTTATTTACTTTCTCTTGTGAACAAAAAAATTCTCTCCTTTTCCATGTCTAACTTTTCCCACTCTTTCTTTAAGCCTCTCACTTTTCTTTATCAAGAGAAAGAAAGCGGAGAGCGGAAAGCCTGTTGCATTTTTTTGTGTTATTTTCATGTTCCATTCAACCAAAACTGGAGACAGACCACCCATGGTGCAATGGTTTATGCTTTGTATTTATTTTTTTGTGAAAGGAAGAAAAGCTCGTGGGAGAAAGTTGAGAGATTTTAAGGGGAACAAGTAGAATTAATGGTGATCCAAAATATTTTTTAGTCCTTTTTTGAGGTCAAAGAAATTGTCAAGGAAGAAAAGAGAAAGTTATTTTATTTTTTGGCTTTCTCTTTCATCTTTAACCCCTGTGAATTAAGCTCGTGAGAGTGAGAAATATGGATAAAATAACATTGTACAGACAAATTAGGTCAGGTCAACAAGGTCACAATTAATAGTTATTATTTACAAAAAATCAAGAGGAGGGGGGACAAGTCAAATCTTACGAGACTTGACTATGACGTCACAAACACGAGGGGGGGGCACAATTGGAAACGAGAAATAACAAGGGGGGGGGGGTCAAATAGTTTAAATTCAGTGCAAAATTTAAATGGAAAGTGACCAATGGGGGAGGGCAGTAAAATTAAAAAATTTAGAAAATTAAAACCGGAGGAAAGTCTTTCTCTGTAATTTTGACAAATTGCAAAATTAAGATTGACATTTGACAAAAAAAAGAAAGAACGAGAAACTTTTTACTTTCTTTTAAATAAACTTTTTCGATGAGAATTTAAATATAATTTTGAGCATTAATTATAAAAAAAGAGAATTAAGACTTAAATTGGAATGGCTCTTTAAAGTTAAAAGAGTAAGTTAAAATATTAATTAGGAAGACAAAACATGCCCATAGAAAATAGACAAAAGACAAAATTGACATGGACACACACAGAAACACACGGACAAAGACAAAAAAACGGAGAGACAGACAGAGAGACAACAGAAAAGGGTAAAATTTACGTGGAGGGATAAAGTTGGCTGGACAAATTGTTGGAATTAGAATTCATTCATTTTAACATTGGTTGACATGTGTTGGGTGACATGAATGGGGAACACAATGAGCCAAAGTAGGGTCACTTCTCCTTATGGTAGTAGTGAGTGTATTGGTAGTGTAAGTTGAGTCTCCATTGGTGGTCGTTGAGAAGCCAAAAGTGGGACGACGACGATGACCCCGCAGGGGCCAAGGGCCCCCATTGGCATTACTCCCATGATATTTATTGGTGAGATTATTACGAGAATGACCGGTCAGGAAAGGGACAAGAAATTTGGGACAAGAACAAAAAGGAAGTGCCCGACATTTTACTTTTGTCAGGGTAGCTTTAAAGGCAGCCCGAAATCGGGCATTGACCCAAGCATAAATCAAAGGATTGTAAGTACCATGGGCCATTGCAAGCCAATGACAGGCAAAAAATAAATAAATCAAATAGGAAGGAACAGGTGGGCCAAGGATTGAAGGGACCCAGTCCATCACCAAATTTAGACAATTCATAGGGAGCCACGCCAGGGTGTAGCCCGCCACTACCGCCAACGTCATTACTACCGTCTGTAATTAAATCCGTTAGTTTTTTTTAATTTTTTCCCCTTCTTTTTTAAATTCTCTATTATTTTAATTTCAATTTAGGGCTAAATTTAATTTTTTTTTTCATTTGTGAGTAGGATTCTTTTGACAGTTTTAGAAATTAAAATAATATTTTTTAATTTTATTTAAATACATTTTTTCAATCTTTCTTATTTCCGCTTGTCCCTGACAGGGAACCCGGGTAGCTGTGATTTTGCAAGTCAAATGGAAAAATGAGCAATCTTATTTTTTGTGCTCATTATTTTCCTGAGAGAAAAGACCGCCTGCTACTTGCGTGCTTTTGTAGTGCGTAATTTGCAAATGTACAAAATGAAAAATAGAGAGGAGAAATGGATGAATCAAAATTCAATTAAGATGCTCCTCAAGCTCACAATTTTTTTGCACAAAGAATTCCTTCCACGTACTTTCTGTCTTTCTCTCTCTAGAGAAAGAGAAACTGATTTTATTTTCTTCATTTTATTTCTTTTGCAAAAAAAAAGAATTTATTTTTTTTTGCAGAAAATCTTAAATTTCACCCAATTAAGAATATCAACTTTTTTCTCCATTTATTACGTACAACTCCGAATATGGAACGTCAAGGAAATTTGAGTAATTGGCAAAAAAAAATTTTTTTTGCAAATTTAAATAATTCCTTTAAAAATATATTCCAATTTTTTTACCGCCTCCTCTTTCCTCTTTAACCTCCTTCCTTGCAAAAATAGTTATCTATTTTACTTAAGTGTGGAAAAAGTGTGAAAAAAAAGTTTTATTTATTCAATCCAAAAATAAAATTTTGCACGAAATGACTCATTAATTATCTTTTTTCCTTCGACTAGTCACTACCTAGTACAGAGTATTTCGTCCATGTTTAATCATGCAAAAAAATGTTTTTATTTTTATTGGCCACTGTCAACATCAAGAGAGAGAAAATAAATTACATAAACTTTTTTTCTCAGTCTTTATTTTCCAATATTGAAATTGAATCTCTTTGCAAAAAAATAAATATTACCCCCATTTCATTTAACCATGTGCAAGAAAAAAAGAAGTTTAAATAGCAAAAATTGTACTTTGATACATTTTGGATACGTTTCTAATACCCAAAAAAATATTTGTCTAGTTTTTCCAAACTGTCCAATACACAGTTTGGCATATATAATGTTATAGTTAAGTGTTTGCAAAAAAGTTTGCAAAAGAAAAAGGTAAACTTATTTATTTTCTTTTCCTCATTTCCGTCCCCTTGAATATTTCTACCCTTTTTTTCGTTGTTTACACAATTCACAAACCCAGGGGGGAGGAACGGAAGGGAAATATGTGCGAAATATTGGTTAAAAAATCTTTTGGGGGAGCTTTTGATTATTATCATTGTGTCTCTCTTTTTGGTAGTAGCCAAAAAAACAAAATGATTTTTTTTGCAAGGTTTAAAAGATTGTGTCTAAAATGTTTCTTGTGTGTAAAGAGAAAAAAAAAGTCTACCTTGAAATATTTAATGGTTTGGGTTTCTTTTTCTCTGTTTATTCAAAAAACCTGCCATTTTCAATTCACCCTTTCCCTCCAGCTTCAGTTCAGTGAGTAGAGTTGAAGCAAATCCTTTGACAGTTTACATAACTTTTTTTTTTGCAAACTCAAAAAATCTTATCCAAAGTCTTATCCTTTCATCTACTTGTTGCTGTGTCTCTCAGAAAACTTTGTAAGGAATCTCTCTCTCTCTCTCTCTCTCTCTCTCTCTTCTGTGAAGAGAGTGCAAAAAAAATGTTTTTTTTTGGTCATTGAAGAAGAAGAAATAAGTACAAGTGCAAAAAAAATGATAATGACCCTTAGAAAATATTTTGGCAAAGTTTTTTTGGCACACTTGGGACATGGCATCTTTTTTACTCTTGTCTACTTTTTCTAGTTGCTGCCTCTTGCCTTTGTGTGTACTCTGTACTCTAGCTGTAGTTTTTATTCACTCAAGCCATTGCCATTTCTAGTCTCCCATTTTTTAGAGATATAAAAGGAGAATGAGATTATTTAGCCGTAGGACTATTTCTTTTGGAGTTTCCTTTTCGTTTCTCGGGGGGAAGGAGCTAGTACATGTACTAGTAAATTCGGATATTACCCGCCTTCTCAATTCGGGAGAAAGACAGAGATTATATTACTTTACATGAGCCTCTTTTTGTAGACGAGTCAAACTGGCTAAAATATTACTCTCGTCCTCTCTCTCTCTCTCTCTCTCTCTCTCTCTACAGTCAACCATACAAAACTTATGAAAAGGAAAGGTAAACAAGGAGGTGGAGGTACGGGTAAGGAGCCAAAAAAGTGGGGGCGGTTTACTTATTTGAGGGGGGAGTCGAGGTGGTGGGGGTAAAAAAATACAGGGAATCTAAGAAAAGTCTGTCGTGTAAAATCTCCAAATTGTAAATTGTAGAGCCGATAAATCCTCAAATATTTTTTTTCTTCTTTAACCCCGGGTAGCCAACAGAGAAAGAAAGAGGTTATTTCAACAAGGGATTTTTTTTAAAATAGGGAATTTGGAATTTTCAAAATGATTATTTTTGGAAAATCCCAATACCCGTCTCCCTCCTTTTTATCTATTCATTCCATTCACGACTCACGACATACAAAATGCAAGGTAGGGATTGATGGGGCTTTGATGGATTGTGATTCCCCTCCGGGTTTTGTACTCATTCACGGGAGACGGGAGTCAGGGAGTCGGGAATCGGGAGTCGGGGAACTGGCCATGGTCCATTAGCCCACTTTAAAAGTTTGGTAGTTTGTCCAGATATTTTACAGTGAAACAAGGGCTAGGGGGTCTATATTAGTTAGTCAAAGGTAAAATTCGGTTTTTGGGTTTTCATTCATTTGGAAATTTCATTTGAAACTATTTTTTTCACCGGTTAAATTTGTCCCCACAAATTGCAATTTGTGTAAACAAAAATAATTAACTTTTTCAAACGAAATACACATGCTAGAATGAACACTCAATCTGGAGTGTGTGGGCTGAAGGAGGGGGAAGTTTATCAGGGTAGAAATCCTACACAGGGAAATGGATTATTTCTCTTTTATTTTATTTCCTTTTTTCTTGTTTTCTTCAAAAAAAAAAAGGAATATTTTGACTACGAACATGGTGGGATAAGAAGTATTTTCATAAAAAAATGTTTTTTTGAAATAAAATAAAACCTAAAGTGAGTGAGGAGAGAAAGGGAAAAGGAAATGGAATTTAACTTTGGATAATTTCATTTTATTTTATGAGATGCAGACAGAGAGAGAGAGAGAGAGATTCTCCAACTTTCCATTTTCATGGGGGAAAAAATGCTGGAGAGGCTTGAGTTTTACGAGAATAAAATTCCACAGTTTTTTTAAGAGAGAGAGAGAGAAACTGACTAAAAATTAAGGGAAATGAAATGTAAAATAAAGTTGAAAAATGGAGAATAGGTAAAAAATGGTAATTTAGAACTCAAAAAATAATAACCTGATTATGAGCCCCCTCTCAACAGCAGAATTCCCGGGTAAAATACCATATTATACCCATTTCTACCTGAGTTTTTTCTCCCTCTTGTTAATACTCATAACAGTTTTTTAAAAAAATAACATAATTTATTCCTCTTCCTCATAAATATTTTTTATTTATAGCTGCTCATTTCAGGTACTTGAAAATATTTTTCTTTTTTTTTCATTCTAACTCCCAATTGGAAATGAGCACCCACGATAATTAATTATTTTAAGTGAGGATTTTAATTGAGCTTGAATAATTCAGTTGAATTAAACTCTTCATTAAGGTATTCGAAAAAAATTGTAAATTAAATTAAATATTAAATATATAATAGTATAAATTGTAGACCACGATTAAAAATAATTAAAAACAAAATAATCCTCTATTTAAAAAATAATCCTTCATCTTTCTACACTCTCTAACGTTAATCTTAACTCTACAACTTAATTTCATAAAAAACACGAGTTTCCCCTCAAAAAGTAACCCAAATTGGGAGCAACAAGTAGCCCGTTATTTTACTTAGAAAAAAAAACGGGCAAAATTTTCTTGTGTTAGTTTGTGCTCTACCCCGGGAGTTTTTCCATTTGATTTTTTCAAGAAGATGAGATGCATTCTGTTGACTTTTTACACTTTTTTGAAGTGCGAAAAAGGCAGGGTGATTTATAGGCACAAGACACACACAAGGAAAAGAAATATAAGACAGGGGGAAGTGAAGCACAGAGAGAGGCTTTAAAAAAAGGGCAGGGTGTTGAAAACAACTGCGTCGCATAAAAAAACCCGGGTGGGCATTAGCCATACTTTTTAAGTAAGACGAGAAGAAGAAGTACAGATAGAAGAAGAAAACCTGGGTTTTTGTTTACACAAGTCCCTTCTCCTTCCTCAGCTTTTTTTTGTACAAGAAGGATTAAAGCCATGTTAAGTAGGCTTAGGCTATTTTTTTGAGGGAGTAAACCACAAGCACGTCATCAATAAACATTTAAGAAAACATTTTTTCCGTCTTTTTGGACTTTAAATCCAATTTTTTAATTTTAGGTGGTACCTTTTTAATTATTTAATTCATTTCATTTTAAATGTTAATTTAATTAATTTTTTTTTGAGCTTGACCTTTCGTTTGGCTTTGGCGAGTCGTTGATCACGACCATCTTCAGCTTCTCCAGGAGCTTTTTTACCCCAGACAGCAAGGGCGATGCGAGTGTAGGTAAATACGAGGACTGCCAATGGGAAGAAATATTGAAGAATCATGAGGGCCAAACTGTAGTACAATTTTAATCCTTCATTAGTCCCCCACATCTGTCAAATATTATTAACAAATACAAATTTTATTAAAAGAGATTCACTACTACTATCTAATCTTTTTAATTGAGGTGAAAACTTCATTAACTAATTGATTCCCTCCCTCCCCCTCATCGTCTCTGTCTTTGAGAGCCTGGGAATATTTCCCAGAAATGAGAAGGTGAATTTAAATGGATTTATATATTGGAAAATAAACTCAGATTAATTTTTAAAATTCCCGGGGGGTCTTTTTTAAGAAGGTGGGAAGTACCGAGTACGCGGATTTAGTTAATAGTGTAAGATAATTTCAAGGGTTAAAGGTCAATGTCCTCTCCTTGATCTTTATTTATTTTGTTTTGTAAATGTCATCATTTTATATTGAACCCCCATGTAGTGACTTTTGTAATTAAAGTTAAGTGAATTGACAATTTTTTGACAGTTGAAAAATATTTTTGTTTTTCTGCAAATATTTGCAAAAAAAAAGAATTGCAAATAGTGCAAAAAAATAAATATTATTTGAGTGCACAGTGCAGTCTTGTTGTTTAAAAAATAATATTCCTTGCAAGTGCCCAAGTAGACAAGAAAAGAGAGGGAGAGGGAGGGGAAGTTAAGTTTAATTGACAATTTAAAAGTAGTTAAAACATATTGGAATGTGGTCCCTAAAAATTAACGGTCCATTGTTAGGGTAAAAGTAATGGAGGAGTAGGAGAGGGAACATAAATTGAATGGAGGTCAGGCAGGGGAGGATTGAGGGGGGTTTGGGAATATTTTGAAATGTGGATGGGGTTAGAAAGAATTAGGAAAAATGGTCATGTATAGCCAAGATGACCGTGGAGCCACATGAGCCACGTGTGGACGAGTTTACACTAAATGGCTCAATTCAATTTAAGACTGGGACTCATCCTGTCCTACCCTCTCCTCCTTCTCATCATTTCAAATTCAAATACTACCGCTCAATCTCGTGTCACCTTCTATACTAAAGTCTCCTTGAAAGGTCAATTAATATTTTTAATCAATCTCTATTTCAATTAAAACAAGTCATTCTACAAATTCCTCTCCTCTTTTTCATTTTACATAAAAAAAGTGGCAATGTTTCCCCCTCCCGGGATTTTTAAAATTTCAAAGTGTACTGAATATTTTGAGTTTGACAGTGCCTAAGGAAAATTTTGTGTGGGAAATATTTCGGGAAGATTGTTGGGAAACATTGCCCGAAGAGAAATTGTGAATGTGAGAAAAAAAGAGAGGGAATTTTGAATATTGTAAAATCCTTCAATGGAATCCTTTGGTGAAGGGAAGGAGTACAAATTGCCTAGAGGTTGGAGACTTCAGTGTGCCAATTTCCCTGATTGGATTGACAACAAAGCATGGTCCGTCGACTCCAAGGGTCACTGTGTCGTTCTCTGTTCAGACTTTAATTGTAAGGGAAAATGTGTCGACATTTATCCAAGGTCACGACCCAAGTCATCCACCAGCCTTGAACAGGAACAACAACAAATTGACAAGGGAAAAAATTCTACTAATAAAAGAGGGACTACTCCAGGAACTTTGAATTCTTCAAAAGATAAAAAATGGTTTGGTGACCTCTCTGAAATTAACATGGGAGGTCAAGTCTCTTCAGTCAAGGCTTGTTGGTGATGGAGATTATTTTTAAATATTGTTTAAAAATTCATTTTTCAAACAACTTTTTTTTGTTTCGTACAATAAATTTCGCCGCTCTTGTTTTTTCCTTCTTGTAATAATTACAATGTAATTGTTTGTCCATTTTATTATCAGAGCGGGGAATTTCAAATTAATTTAATTTTAAAAAATAATTAATTTTGAATTTTCTAATTAATTAATCTCACCTCTTCACATCTCGGTAGACCCGTAGCATTGTCGACATGCATGCCAGTATAGATGGCGACAGGGACGGCGGTCAAGATGGCGATAGCCCAAACAACAAAGATGACAATGACAGCTTGAGAACGGCGTAGCCTTGGTTTCAATGGATACAAAATGGCCATGTAGCGATCTCCCGCCAGGGCCACGAGCGTGTAGGCGCTCACAAAAACACAAACAGCTTGGGCTGGACTGACCACGTGACATAGAATTTGACCAAATGGCCAATACTGATACAAGACTGGAATATATGAGAAGGGTACACAAAGGACCGCCATTAAGAGGTCACCAAGTGCCAAATTTGCTATGAGATAATTTGTCACTGTTCGCATGCGCGGTGAACTGAAGACCACGTAGCAGACGAGCACATTGCCAAGAACTGCCGCTATAAAAACTGTGTTGTACAAAATGTAGATACAGACTTGAAATGAGGATGAAAATTGATCTTCCAGCGGCAAATAATAATCCATAGAATTGTTCAAAGGGGTCGCCACTGACGAGGGGGAGAGGAGGGGTAATGAGTAGTCCTCGGGGTCAATGGGGTCAAATTGTAAGTGTGAGTTTTGTTCTGAGTACGATACATTCATCCAACCATTCCCACTAGGGGGAGCCACTCTACTTGAATTTGCAAGTGACTCCATCTTTATTTTTCAATGTAAATTCTCCTCCACCCTGTAAATTAAACAACAAATTATTTTGTACAATTAACAATTAATATTTTTTATTTAGTTAGTGAACTTCGTATGATAATGACTTTTTTGCGCGCAAGTTTAAATTTTTGAGTAAAGTCAACAAACTTTTTTTGTGGTGCTCATAAGTTAAATGTTTAGAAGGAGAGTTGGCATGTGCAAAAAAAAAAATTGGCAACTTTTCTTGTAGACTATGTTGTAAAAAATTGGACAAGATTTTTTCTCCTCTCCACTCTTTACTTTCACTATCCAAGGTTCCCGGGAGGCTAGTGAAATTTAATTAATTTTCGTGTAACTTTCTCTCTCTCTCCTTCTTTTTTTTACTCTTTTTTTGCACAAGATTTGACTAATGAGAAACTCATCCTCGTAAAAATTTTAATTTATTAGTCTCATCCTTTCTCATCTTCTCTCATCATTACGAAAAGTCAAGATTCATTCCTCCAAGAATTCCTCTTGTTGAGATGAATGACACAACTTTTTATTTCTTGCAATTTTTCAATCTCCATTCTCTCTCTTCCATGAATTTTGTATTTTTGTAGAAATCAGCTTGAAAAATTCTTGGACAAAAAATATAAAATAAGAATTTGCCAATCCTAATCTCCTTCGTTGCAAATCTGCAATGCAATTTGCAAAAAAAAGTAATCTGAAATAATAATTGACACAAAATAAATATTTTGACAAAAAAATTAGCATAACCAAAAAAACAACCTGGTACAAGTTACAATGTAAAATGCAAATATCTGCACAGACTAAAATCCACAATGTCATTTTAAATTGAGCAAAATTAAATTAAATGTTAACCAAAAAGAGGGCATATGGTACATCGACATAAGCCAAGACGGAGAATTCATTAGAGAAAGTTGATTAAAATTTAATGTGTTGGTTATTGTAACCACAAAAATGTACTCCCCAAAAAATCAACCCTCCTCCCAGAGTAGACTGGCAAAGTAAAACCGAAATTCGGAGGTAAAATTTATTGGCTCTAACAACAACTCAGGAAAGCCAAAAGGTTTCCTTGTAATTTTGTAAAATTAATTTTCTCCCTTCTCCCTTTGGAAAAGATGAAGGGAAATGACTTAAGAAAGTTTAAGGAAAATGGAGAAAGGCAGCGGGGAGAGAGCGGAAGTGAGTGGTTTTAAGGGTAATAAAATAAAGATAAACTTTATGCGGGTAAGTTGGTTGATATTTACAAAATGATATTTGATGCCCCTTAATATTACAAGGAAATAGCGGGTATTATGGAGTGTATCAAACTCTCTACCCGAAAAAAAACCAACTTTTTTTGACAACGTTCCCTATTAAGATTAAAACTCATAGAAGACCGGGAAAGGATAAATAATCAAGTTTATCGTTCACACAGAAAAACAACTTGGCCCCTTTCATTTTCTCAAGGAAATTCGAGACCACACAATGTCAATATTTTCTCTCACTAAACCACAACAAGGCAAAATGAGACGGGGAAATGGTGAGAAAGGGAAAGAGAGAGTGAGTGAAAATCCGTCAAAATTCTCACAGATTCGGGGATTTTGGAGTTGAATGGTTTTTTGTGGGGAGAATGACGTCAGTCAACTGCCAACTATAACCAACAACTCAAACTACCAACAAGATAGAAATATGACAAAGTTTTTAAAAAAAGTTTATATGTAACTTTTTTTTTATTTATAATGCCCGGTTTATTTACCCGGGTATATCATGTGTCATGTCTATATTTTTTGTATTACAAATAAATCTGTGTACTACGCCATATTTTTGCCAAAAAAAAATTACAAATCAAGGCAACAACCTTTTTTTCATGTCCTGGGTCAATGGTTGAGACTTGTTTTATTTTAGTGGTAAATACAAATACCCGGGAGAAAATGACAGGAGGACTATCAACATTTTTATGAGAGGGAAAGAGAGAGACGGGGGGGGGAGATTCTATATTAGTTGAATTAAGAGAAATATGAGCGCATCTGTTTTTTCTCATATTTCCATCTCTCTCTCCCTCTCTTTACCCGGGTATTCTGTACTTGGATTTGGTATTAAAGTGACTCTCTTTTTTTTTCTCTTGTCAGATTAAATGAGAGGGGATAATACCCGTATTATTTTTATTTCCCTCGTCATAAAAACTTTTTTTTTGTTCTTCTCTTCTACCCGCCTGTCATCTTGACTTGTCATTTTCCACTTGATTTTCTTTTTTTATTCTTTTCTGATTTTAGTCAAAAAACTTTCACTTATTTTTAGGGAAATCTTTCTACGTTTTCCCTTTGGGTACTTTTACCTGTCTAATTTTTACCCTCATTTATTTTTGGTTTATGGAGAATTCTTTTTTTGGCAAATAAAAAAAAAAATTAATCAGATGAAATTGGCGCAGTAAAAACACAAGAAAAAATATGGAAATATTTTATCTTTTGAAAAATAATTTCCTGAATTGAGAATCGTCTCAAGAAACTTTCTCAAAATTGTTTTCACTTTCTCTTAAAGGAGAAAAGGATCATCACTTTAAGTTGAGAAAGGACAAAAATCCCATAGTCAAAATTAACCCACTGACAGGAAAATTGACACATGGAAATGGTCTCGGAAATGACATGAGTTTTTCTCACATTGACATCTTACATGTTAAATTTCATGACCTCTCATTTGAGGTCGAGTCAATTTCCCAAAATGAAAAATTGACCTTTTTTGTACTTGTAAAAATGGACTTTCCCCTTCAGAGAGTTTTTGCCTACAGACTACACGGGAAACGGGAAAGATTCCCGTGGGAATGGAGGAGAGAGAGAGAGAAAGGGGCAGGCAATGCATTTTACATTCCTTGCACTCTGAACTGTGGCTAGGACCCGTGGCGAGAGACAATGGGGAAATATTTGGCTATTGTGAGAAGAATGGAAAGCAGATTCTTCATCCGGCCAAACCAATTTCATTTATTTTTTTGTAAACTCTATTTCCCCTCCTCCTCCCCCTCCTTCTCTGTACATTGACTTTATTTACATTGAACAGATTTAGACAAAAAGTTTCTCTTTCCTTTTTTCCTATGAAATGAAAAAAAAGGAGAAGCAGATCACTTGTCTTGTATCAGTGACATTTTTTTGTATGTAAATTTCCCCTCAGGAATTACAATGGAAATGTTTTAGAGACCAAAAGTGTTTCCTACTCTTTCTTTTTTTGCTTATACATATATGAGTTTTATTTTTTAGACTACAAAATGCAAAAGGCAAATTCTGCACTACTCTGTTTGTTTACATGAGTTTGCAAAAATAAATACAAATTAATTCCAAAATATCTTTCCCTGTTTTGTGTTCAACTGTCAATTAAATCCCAATTTCTGTTTAGTGTTTTATGTACTTTTTATATTAAAAGTCATTGAGTAGTCTCGATCCCTCTCTAAAATAAATTTCAAAATGTCATTTAATTTTAACCAATTTAATTCCGAAACTTCATTGGAATGTCAATGGACAAGCTGAAGCTTAAAATGTTTAATTTAATTTAATTAACCTTACAAAAATTTAACTTACAACTTGTACTCCTACTTCAAAGGCCTTTGACAGTATTTTATCCACTGAATTTTCTCTATTTCCATGTTACTTGTTACATGGATGAGAGAGTTTAATAGAGTGGAATGTGGTGAAACTGTTCTTTTTTTGTGCAAATTTTTTTTTGCAACATATATGTATATTGTAACATGCAAAAAAACACAATAGAAAAATCTCATTGAATTAGTTTCAAAGAGTTGAAAGCCCTGGCTTTATGGATTGCATTAAATGAGTTGAGCATCTTTCTAATTTTCTAGTTGACTAACCTTTCTCCATATTTTGTAGTTTTCTTCTTGTTGCGAATATTTTTGCATAGTTATTTTAATTTTGGCAATTTTTTTTGAACCTCTATAAAAAAACCCCAAGTTGAAAGGACAAGAATATTCCCAAATTTTATGAGCTTGTTTTTCTATCCAGCCTCCATTTTTTTTGTTTAAATTAAATTCAAAATTGTGATTCACAAATTCGCAAAAAAAAGTTCAATGTACAAAAAAGAAGAGGATTTTCAAGGAATTTTAAAAAATAAACTTCTTTTTCGCCAAAAAAACAAAACATTGCCGTCAATCAATCTCCCCCCCAAAAAAGAGGCCCATGGCCCATGGTCCATGTCTCACTGCCAAGTGGGAGAGTGTGGAGAAGTACTAAAAAGGATGGATTTGCGTGTAGTGGAAATAATTGTGGAAAATAATAAAGTTTCTTTTTGGTTCTTTATGAAAAGAAAACCATTTGAGACCATTTCGTCTCAACTGCAGCCCCAAGTCTGATTTATTTCTCCCCCTCTCCCCATCTTCCACATTTTCTCCATACTCTTCCATATGCTCTCCCCTACTCAAATGTATTTTGTGCAATTTTTTTTGCACAATTGCAGAAAATGAGAGATGAAATATTTTTGCCAATCAATAATGACAGATAGAACAAGGCCATTCTTTTTTTTCCAGCCCATGACCACTTTACCAACTACATTAAACACCCCTGGAGGGATCCCTTTTGGGATTGGCTAATGGAGTTTAATTTACTTTTTAGATTTTAGACTTGACCTTTAACTTTTAATCTAATGATTTTAATTGTCGATCAAAGAGCCAAAAAAAATTTTTTTAAATAATTTCTCTCATTAAAGACTTTCTTTCTATTGTAAGCGGAGAAAGAGCCAATCAGGAGAAGAGAGAAAAAGATAAAAAAAACATTTCTTTTATTTCTGTTAAGCCGATTAACTTCTTTCAAAATAAACTTTCTTTATCTTTCTTTTAGGAAAAAAAAAGAAGATTTGAAGATGAAATAATCTTTTCTAAAAAAAGAAAAAAAAATTCTTGTTTTCTCTTTTTTGGTAATATTTTGAAGAATTAAATTCCAATTAAATGAACACAGTTCAGTATGGAGGAAATAAATTTTGAGATTGAGAGAGAAAAAAAAGAGAAAAAAAAGAGAATTAGACCACGTCATTCGTTTCCGTTGGTAGACTTTCTCTTTCTGTACTTTTTCGAGTAGAATTTACAATGCAATTTTATTTTATTTTTTGCAAAAAAAGATAAAAAAAACTCCACTTTTTTTGCACTTCCCCATGTTTCTCTACTTTCTCTTTTTTTCTGAGTCTCGCAACTTTTTGTGTGGGGAAAGAAGAGTGCGTGCAAGAGAGAGAAAAGGAAGAAAGAATAAATAAATGGAGCTCAATTAATGAACAAAAGAAAGAAGGAGGGGGAGGGGGAACCGACTGGCGAGTTTAGATAAAGAAGACACACAAAAAAGAAAGAGGGATGGGGAAATGGTCAGGTGACAAGGAGAAACCGGAAATTAAGGGAAACAAGTTCCGTCTTTTTCTGCTCTATTTAATTTTTAAGGGAAAGTCTCCCATGTGCGTGTGTACAATTCTTAAGTCTAATTTTTTAAGAAATATTCCTTGAAAAACTTACGTTTCACCTTATCTTTTTATCCACATACAAAATTTGGAGGGTTTTTGTACAAAAAAATTAACTTTAAAGTCAATTTGCAATAAATTATTGTGAACTTTTTTTGCAAAGATAATTATTTATAGTTGTTAAAATAATGCACATAAAATTAGTTCAGTTCAAAAGTCAATTTGTAGACGGTAGACAGTTTCAAAGAAGGGAGTTCATATCACCCCATGAAAAAAAGGATACCCGGGTAGAATATTTCTCCCTGCTTATGTTTGACATGTATTTCACATTCTCTTCAACTATATTTGATTTCCATTTAAAAAATAATTGACAGATGACGGGTGTCAAAAAAAATTTGGTCTGACATGTCACGGTGGTCACTTTTATGTCAAAAATGTTTTCGTTCTTTATCTGTCACGCCAATTTGGAATTTTTCATTTGAATATCAAGTTTTTTGTGGGGGATAATCCCCATAAAATTTATGACACGACCGTCTTCCTCACTGTCACCACAGAGAGGAGAACAAAGTGGACACTGGACACTAAAAACCGAATTTCGGGGGTAACGATTTGTGTCTTGACTTAACACGAAAGAGAGAGATAGACAGAGAGAGACGCACGGATGATAACGAGACGGGTAGGAAAGTGAGACTGGCGGGTGGTGGATGGATTGGCGTTGGTTTTGGTTGAAAAAGTTTTTTGTGTAGAGAAATACCCGGGTAGAGTTTTTATGGGGGGAAGAAGGAGTAGTTCTTACACACTTGAAAAAACACTTGACTTGACTCTTCTCCCTACCACTTGCCATGTCAAAACACTTGCTCTCTCTCTCTCTCTTTTATTTTAGTCTTTCATCTTTAGGAGAATTACGGGAAGGTTTTATAAATTAAACATTTTGTAAAAAAAATTTGCACATTGTATAATTCAAAAGACAACCTGTCAAAAAATCTTTTCATCTCTTCTCGTCTCTAACACTACCCACGCTTCCGGTTTTCCTGTTTCTCTTTAATTTTTTGAGTCATGAGTGCAAATAACTAGTTAGTTAGCTTTTTTTCTATTAATAAAAACGTGGACTCCTTCACTTCATTTTTAATCCTCAATTTAAATTAACCAGAAACTCTTTCAAAGGCATTTGACATTTCCTTAACGAACTGGTCTAAAGGTATTGCAGGAGAGTTGCTGGAATATTTCAAAACAAAAGTCACATGACCTTTCTTTTTGTTGTGTATGGAATTTTCCGGATATTATTTTTTTTGCGGGGGTAGATGTGGAAAATAAGAGTCTATTTTAAATTCATTTTTAGTGAGTGGTCCTTGGTAATATTCTGGGTGAATTTTGGAATTTTGGAATTATGAATCATTGCAAATATTTTTTGCAAGGTTAAAAAAATGCATTTTCAAGTTATTTAGAGTGCATTTCACAAAATTTGTTCTATTCAAATTTGTTTTGCATTATTTAAGTGTTTTACTTAATATTTTATAGTTATTTTGCAACTAAAATTTTATGTATTTGTACAAGTAGAGGAATTAATTTGTGCCAAAAATTGGTTAAAATGTGCCAGTGGATTAGTCAATGAATTTTAGTTAATTAAAATGAGCAAAACTTTTTGAAATTAATTGCAATTTAATTAAATCATTTGAAACATGTTCCACGATTTAATTTACCAAAAAAAAATGATTTCCATCAACTTTCAGACCTCTTATGACTCTTTAAAAAAATAAAAAAATATTCCAAATTAATTTAACCTTTTGCATTACATTTTCAATAATAATAAACCACTATCTATTAATAGCGAAATACCTGTCCTCCCACTTTCCTTGGTCAAATAGCTTAATTAATAATTAGTTTTCCATTTATTAACTGTATACTAGTTAAAGTGGATTAAAAAAATGAATATAGTTTTTTTCCCTCTCCCCTCATCGATTTCGCATCAAGAAAGTGGGCAAATGATACCCGCTGACCATCAATTCTCCTGTCAATGTCACCCACTGTCACTTTCATGCTCTTTACTAATCCATTTCCTAAAAAAATAACTTAGCACTCATCCTCATCCTCTAACCCAACATTCTGTAACAGAAATTACAGAAATTACGAGCTTGCCAAAAAAAGTGCGAAAATCTATTGCTGACTTTGCAAAAAAAAACAATAAGAAGTCTGTCCTAGACGAGGGAATTGGAGAATATTTTGTAGGTCATGAAAATAGACAAAAAAATATAAACAAAAAAGTTACTTGAATTTATGGACAGTGGTCATAGTCGTGAAGATGGTGACCATCTCCACGGGCGGATGTTTCTTTGGTTATCCATGAGAATTGAGAAACATTGCAATAATTTTCTCCTTGCAAAAAAAAGTGTGAGGTTCTTTGAGGCGTTGCGAGAAAAAGTCCTTCAACTTTTTTCAAGAGAGGAAACAATGAAAAGAATTTTTTGGGGGGCTCTTTTTATTATTTGTTGTCACTCTTGACGTTCACACTCAAAGCCCATAATTCAATTCGTTGCTCTCTCTCTCTCTCTTTTTTTCCCATGGGAAGATTCCACAGACTTTCACAATATTCTCCAATTCAATTCAACACAAACAAACCGGAACCAATGTCCCTTTTTTTGCTTTCTCCACTGCCCACTAGCCAGCCAAGAGAATTGAGAAATACTTTTTATTTTTTTTATATGTAGAAATTTCACTTTTCACTTTATATAGAAAGTTGAAGGGAAAGTTTGAATTTCTTGTCTTGTCTCTTCTTACAAAAAAAATGAAGTTGCTTTTTGTAGGTTAACACTGCAAAAAAATGAATTTTCACTTTATGCCAATGCCAATACCATCCGCCGCCATTTCAATTCTCATTCATTATTATGCATATTCTTTTTTGTGCACTTTCACTTTAAATCTTTCAATTGATAAAACTCGGCACCCTCACTTTTTCCTTTGGCTCCGGCTTCCGTTCGGGCACCCAAGTCTCTCCGTAGTTTTCACAATTTTGCAATATTTGTGTCATCTTTTTTTCTCGATTGTGTCTACCCTTGAAAGACTTGGACTTTTGAATATTCTATTCAATAGCAATCTTCTTTTTATTCTTTTTTTTGCAAATTTTATGTCAAAAATCTTTTTTCACAATGTCACACTTTGGAGTAAATAGTTTCTTTAAAGTTTAGTAGACTTCGCCATTTTATTTTGCAGTTTATTTCTTTTTGCTATTAAAAACTAAACTGGAGAAGACTTTTAGTAGAGAAGACTTTTTTTGTGTTTAAAATTCAATTTAAATTTTTTTTTCAACCCATTTGCACAACAAGGTAAACAAGTGATTTTCTTTTTTTTGCACTATGCACTGTATTCTTTTTTTACACAAGAAAATTGCAAACAATTTAACTCAGGGTTAAATAAATCCTTTTTTTCCCCTCTTTTAAAAATAGAAATTCAATATTCAATTTTATTTATTTTACTTTAATTATTATTGATACAAGTTTATATCTACAAAGTTGAAAAAAATACAAAAAACTTTTTAAATTGTCTTGTGAACTTACAATTTGTAATTGTACAAATAAATGAGATTAAGTTTTTCTTTTTTTTGCAAGAGTACTTTTTACCTTGCAAAAAAAATTCTTTACATTGTCGTCACTCTACAAATACAAATACTTTTGAAAAAAAAATTAAATTGTTAATTAAAAAAAAGAACTTTAACATTTTACACTTACAAAACTACAGACTACACTACACTAGACAAATTTAAATGTTGAATGAAAAATCAAGTTTAAAAATAAATTTTATATTGTATTTTGTAATGTGCCAAAAATAAACCAAAGTGTCAATTTTTGCAAATTTTACAAATTGACGTCTCAAAAACTTGTCTGTGTATTTTTATTTTGTGCAAAAAAAATTAAACCTTTACAACACTCACTAACAATACAAAAAAATACATGAGGTTGAGAGGTGTAGAATAAAAAATTTGCAAAAAATAGAGAGAGGGAGGAGGAGGGGGGCTTAATCGTAATCACAGAGTCTCCAGTTGCTAAAAGTTTAAAGTTGGGGAATTAAATGGTTGAGGTTTTCGACTTGTTATCGCTTCTCCTATAATATTTTACACTATAGTTAATTATGATGTTACATAAATGTCTCTCCATTTACCCTTTTAACATATGCTCCCCCTCTCTCTCTGTGTGCAGATTTGATACAAAGATTTTATTCATTAGATTAGCGAATTGGGAATTACAATGAAAGAGCACGTCCCCCCTCTCTCTCTCTCATGGAGTAAAATGTAGTGCAAATTTTAACACATGAACAAGACACTCATCCATCTGTATCTGTAGTACACTGGGGAGGCTAATTTTTGCACTAGTTTCAAATGACATGAAACATGGTCATGAGATAAGGCCACCCACTACACAAAAAAATTAATCACAACATTGATAACAATTAAAATTAACAACAACATCAGACAAAAAAAATTT
Source organism: Arrhopalites spinosus (assembly GCA_034700945.1). Lineage (NCBI taxonomy): Eukaryota > Metazoa > Arthropoda > Collembola > Symphypleona > Arrhopalitidae > Arrhopalites > Arrhopalites spinosus. The sequence goes on along the minus strand of JAQIVZ010000770.1, from coordinate 30,332 downwards.
GATATTTTTGTAGATTGTAGATTTAACGTTATATCATTCTTTTTTTAGTATTATCAAAATTTGGAATATTTTATTGTACATACATACATGGTATAGAAGAGCGCCAAATATTTTGCAAGTTCTAGAGAAGACGAGGAAATAGTAATTATTATTAATATAATTGATGAGTAATTTAAAAATTAATAATCAAAAGTACTCAAATCAATCAATCAAAGGTAGAATAGACGATGGTAATTAAATTGGATTGCCAATTTTTGGAATCAAAGGAAAGAGAGACCGATTAATATTTTTAATTATGAAAACTAACAACTAACAAACTACAAAATTAAATTTAACATTTGGACTGCTGATTTGGGTATTGGAATTTGCTCTTACTAAAAATAATAATTGGCAAATTGTTGACACTTGAGACATGACGACAAATTTTACCCATGTGCTTGTCTCTCTTTGTAGTTTTAGTGGTGCAAAAAAAATGATTAAACAGTCTCAGGTAAAGTACTGTATTTGCAAAAAATTAGTCTACAACATTAAAATGTACCAATACAATTTTATTTTTGCATGGTTGGCCAAAACTGAATTACAATTACATTTACTTACAAACCCAAAAAGCTAAAACCTTTTAAATTATTTAAATATTTTGCACAACATTGTCTACATTCAATTCAATCAAATAACAACATTACGTGTATACATACTCATTAAATAAACATTAATTTTGCACGCTATTTTATTGACTCTCCACTCTGACTCTGTCCAATGACAGGCGCAGAAAAAGGGGAAAATAAAAGAACAAAAAATATTGGCAAAAAGAAGTTAAATTATGGCGACTAAATTATTTTGCATTTTGCAATTCTCTTTTTTTTGGCTCAAAATAGTGGACAGAGGACAGAATATTTTTTTACAATGGTCATAGGACGAGATTGGAAAATTGGAGATTTGTGAGAGGGAGTCATAAAAATGGAATTGAAATATGAAAAGATAAAAAAAGCGGCTTTTATTCTACCCCCTTTTCCCCTCTTTTTGATATCAAAGTCATAAATTAAATGGCTAATATTCCCTCCATACAAAAAAATCGTGTACATTCCAAAAGGCCATAAACCCTTCAGACTTCAACCCCCCCCCCTGTTCACCCCTCTTGTTGTAATGTTAATGTATGTACATACGTCTTCTCTAAACAAATGAAAATTCAGTCACCTTTTCTCAAGTGGTCCACTCTTTCTCGTGCATTTCATTTTCCATGACTTTTTTTGGGTGGAAAAAAGTTGATGATGATTTGTGAGAGGAGGGGGGGGGAGAGTTTAATTCATTATTTATGACATTTATATGACTTTTATTTTTACAAATGAAAATTGCAACATATTTTGCATGCTTTTGGGGATTCTTTTTGGGGACATTGGCTCGAATTTGTGATGAAAATTTTATTGAAACCTTTTTGTAATGGATTTAAAGAAAGAAGAGAGAAAGATAATCTCTGTAAGAGAAAGAGAAAGAGGATTAAATTTTGGCAAATGGGAAAATCAATTTGTGAAATAATAAAATATGCAAAAAAAGAGAGAGAAGATTTTCCAAGGGAAAGAGAAAGGCCAAAGAGATCCCCGCTTCATCTTGTGACAAGATTCTTGTCAAATTGACTTTGAAATTTAAGTCTACGGCGTCTCTTTACAAAAGACTTGAATAATTTAGGAAGGCAAATGGAGGGAAAAGAGGGGGACGTGAATGGAATTGGAAATGATTTTTTGGGGGTTTCTGACGTGGATTCATATCTGTCATCTAAGAAATAGCAAGGTCATGAATGGGGTCAGATGACCCAAAAAAAATAAAATCGATTGTAATTTATCTTTGACTCATCCGGGATCGGGATCCCCTCATCATTTTTTTAGAGAGCCAAAAATTGAGACTAAATCCCTTGCTGACACTTTGTCAACTTTTGTTTTCTACTTACTAAAAGAACCAAAAAAAAAGATGGAGAGGAGAAACGTGCCAAAAAAGAGAAACATAACTTTTTTGATAATTGCAAAAATTTTGGATGTGCCAACTTTCTTTTTTTGACACTTTTTGATTTAATTAGTTTAATAATCTTTTTTGTTTAATTTGTAATTAAAGTTGACATATTTTTCGAGTTTATGTCCAGTTATTTTTATTTTGTAAATAAATTTTTTTGCAAGAATACAGACGAAATACAAATGAAAAATTACACCATCATTGCAATTTTGTAGTAAATTGCAAAAAAAATATTACATTTGTCTATTAATTGTTATGGTAGAGAGAAACAAGAGTTGAAAAAGTTTGCAAAAAAATTTTTTTACAGTTTGAAAGTCTTTGTGTATTCAATTGTATAGAATGTTGTGCCAAAATGTACCGCCTGAACCGGAAGTTGGCGTCAATGATAGTCCTCACTCTAATGATAATAATTCCAGTTTGTTTCCTCTTGGATGACCCCGAATGTGAATGGCTCTTGGATAAAGATTTACATCAATTTTGTGCCCAATGGATCTTCTTCAATTCCCTCTCCATCTTTTGGATCCTCTTTCTCCAGTCCCGACCCCCAAAACTCACTTTTGGTCTTCTCTTCAAGGTCACCTGGTGTACAGGTCTTTTGGCTGCCTTTTTTATGTTTATAGACAAATTTGACCTCGTCATGACCCTTGCTGTTGATACATGGGGTCCATTTGCTGGACGTGGGGCTGTCGTTGCCTTCATCATCACTTGGCTGTACACAATTTTCAATTATTATTTCAAAAAGGGCCCCTTTCGATGGCTCACTGGGTCAAAGTTAATTAGTCAAGGTGTCATCTACGTCCCTGCTAATACTTTAACGTAAACTATAAATTAAATTAATTGTATATTTAATTGTAATTTAAATGACAAAATTATTATTTTATAGATTACGTCAAGATGAACAAGAAGATGAAGATGAGAGTCAGCAAGGATTAGGATTGACCCAAGAAACTCGTAGTATGACCCTAGTGACCCTTATAATCCTGACTGTTGTCACCATATTAGCTCATCGAGGAAGTATACCAAATATTTGGGACAAGGTGTCAACATTTGGGGTCATTTGGCTCGGTTGGATCATCATGTTCTTTATTGGCTATTTATTTTTAATGAGAGATGAAACTTTAACGGGATGGTTTAAAATTAATTGGCAATTAATTTCATGGAATTCTTGTTGGGATTATGTTATGATGACCGCCCTCATTTCTTTTGTGGTGACCTTGTATCGACATGGTCAAAATGAGGTGTTTGACCTTTACAATTATTTTGCCTTTTGTTCTATTCTCATGACCTGTGTCATTATTTTTGTCCATGTTTTTAAATTTGTGCTCAATGAAGCTTCTTGAAATTATTTTATTTTTATTGGTTTCTTCAATTGCAAAATTATTTGCAATTTGTAGAAAATATTTATTTTTTCAATAGTACAAAAATAGTATCAAAAATAATTGTAACAAATAAAACTGTGAATTGTTTCTAAAAATTAATTATTATTTTTCCTATTGTAATTAATTAACAGTTGAGCATTATTTAAAAAGATTTAAATTGACATTTTAACAAATTGGTCCTCAAATTGGATCTCTTTACATAAAAATAGATACTATACTAACTACAATTAAAAAAAATAATTCATTACCTATTTAAAAACAAGAGTGGCATCAATACAAAAAAAATAACAAAAATGGCATGTACTGTAATCTGTAAATTATTTTCAATTTTTTTTGCATCATTTAAAATTAAAGTGAAAATCTCAAGATGTAAAATTCTTTTTATAAAAATAGAAAGTTTGCCAAATTGAATTCATTGTAACTTTAAATAATTAAATTTTTTGCATTAACTAAAAAAATTGGACTATCGAATCGTAAATTGCATAGCAAAAGAAATAGGTAAAAAAATAATTAAGAAGATTGATTTTGCACACTACTTTTTGTAGATTGTGCCACCTGCGAAGCCGCTGGCTCATTTAAATCTTCTCTTTTAACTTTCTTTCTATTTAAAGATAAAGAAGATGATGATGGTTTAAAATCGAAATTAGTTTGTCCATGAGGAAAAACAGGATGATCTTTATCATCCTCAAAATTCATGTTAAAAAGTTCGTCGAGTAAAGCTGTGTCATCCAACGGGTCAACAGATGACCCTTGTTTATTGGATTGAGGTCTCTTCTTTTTATTTAATTTTTGACTTTCTTCAAAAGAAGTGTCATCCGAATCTGACCCACCATTAGAAGTAGATGACCCGGATGGTGGTCCAGTAGGTGGGAAGGGAAGTGTGGTGAAGCCATCAATGGCCAATATTCCAGTGGGTTTTACTTTTTGGTCAATATTTTCAGAGTATTCTGTATTAGGATATGGGCCACTGTAGCCATAACCTGCGTGCCAAAAATAAAGCAAAAGTTTTTATTTGCAAATTCATGCTTCACTAAATTTTAAATGGTCAGTCGAGTGTGACCAATGTCTCTACAAATTGGAGCAATTGAGAATTGAGATGGTGGACGTGGTCAATATGTTAAAATAGAGAGAAATTTTTGCAATGTGCAGACTGTAGAAATGACAAATGTGCAAATAATATAAGTTTTAAATTTTGTTGTTAAATAACTACGTGCAAATATTCAGGGTTAATGATGAATGACAAGGTGTGCAGAAAGTAAGAGTTTTCAATGGGCAGTGACAGTGACCGTGACAGTGCAGTGCAAATTTTGTTGTGTTGACAATTTGGTGAGGGAAGTTTAGTCAAAATGGTTACCTTTATCATGACCTCCCTTATCTCCGTGACCTTTTCCTTTCCCTTTCCAAGTTTCGTGATAGCTATAGTGACTAACTTGTCCCTTTTCCCCACCTTTTGAGTTTGAGTAGGGTTCACCGTGACCTAGGGACAAAGGGTTTTACCTTTTTGCAAATTTTTTAACGCAATTAACTGTCAGTCGGTCATTGTGCATTTGGGTCACTTGAGTGACCCTTTAACTAAGGGTCAAAGTTAGTGGGATAGTTGTCAAAAGTCTTGGCGTTTTTTTGATGAAATTTGCACGTAGGTAATAGGCAATAGTTTTTTCTTGGCAAAATATGTTTAATTATAAAAGTTTTTAGATTGTTTTACCTCCTCCATGACCCCCCTTCTCGTGACCTCCTCCATGGCCGTGTTCTATATAAAATTAATTGAATTTAAATATTTATCTAGTTTCTTGGTTTCATTTTTTTGAAAGGGGTCAATCAAAAACGAACCTCCATGACCTTTTTCGTATTCATTGCTATAATGTCCGTGATTATCGTGACCTTTACCGTAGCCTCCTCCGTGTCTAAATTTCAAGACGAATGAGATGAAGAATTAATTATTTTTTATAATACGTTTAATTTAGTTATTGTGCCAGATTAAACAGAGACAAAACTCACCCTCCGTGACCTTTTCCGTGGCCATGCCTGAAAAATGACATTTTATTAATTAAGTTTTTGTGATTTAATTTTGATCTTTATTATTTAAATTTCAGTGCAATTAATAAATTACCCGCCATGGCTCTTTCCATAGCCTCCTCCGTGTCTGTAGAAAATTAATTAAATTTAAATTATGAAATTAAATATTTTTGTGTCAATTAAAGCTGAATTTACCCTCCTCCTCCATGGCCATAACCACCGCCGTGTCTGAAAAAAGAGACGTTTATTTTACAATTTTGATAGCTTAAAATATTTCTTTGATTCTAGTGTGATTAATTACCCGCCGTGACCCTTCCCGTATCCTCCATGACCTCCGTGACCTGTAATATCATTTTAAAATTTGCGATTGTCGTCAATTTATTGAAAGAATAAACAATTTACGTACCATAGCCCCCGCCTGAAATTTTAAGAAATTGACAAAAATTAACAAAAAGAACTTCCGAATTGTTTTCTCCATTCATAAAATTATATCTTACCATGGCCATGGCCCTTCCCATAACCCCCGTGCCCGTGACCCCCATGACCTATACATTTATTTTAAAATGAAATTCACAGTCGCACTTTTTTGAAAGAATCAACTACGTACCACCATAACCTCCTCCTCCACCTGTAATTTGAAAACAGCCAAAAATCAGTAAATGATTCACCAAATTCTCTTCGCAACCAATAAAAGGAAATCTTACCATGACCTCCCCAACCCCAACCCTTGTCATGTCCTCCTGGAAAATAGAAATTAGTTTGAAAAATTCAATTTATTTAAGAATTCTCTACATTTTTTTATAAAAAAAAGTTCAAACCTCCTCCGCCATTGCCTTTGTGCTGAAATTAAGAAAAGATGAGAAATTAATCATTTGAATTAAAAATTGTCACACTAATTTAAAAATTAACTTACTTTCCCCTTGTAAATTGAAATCCACATTCCTTTGCCTTTATTGTGTCCCTTCTCATCCCCTCCTCCTCCTCCCCCTAAATTAAGTTAAAATTATTTAAAAAATGCAAAAATACTTTTTTCCCATTTAAAAATGTCGGGTAAGTACATCCCCATCCTCCCCATCCATTTCCGCCTCCTCCTAAAAAAGACACAAATTAATTTACAAAATTTTGATCTACATTTTCACTCAACAAAAAGGTCCTTGATACTTACCTCCTCCTTTGCCCTTTTTGCTTTTGTGACCTTTACCACCCCCTCCTCCGCCTCCTAAAAGAAGAGATTTTGGTGAGAAATTGAAGTAAAAAAACTGAAAATATTTTCAGTTTTTTGGAAAACTTACCTCCCCAACCTCCCCATCCATTTTGGCCCCACCCATTTCCCCAGCCCCACCCCTGGCCTCCTCCTTCACCTAAGAATAAAGTAAACTTGAGGTTTTAAAATTTGAATGTACTTTCTTTTATAAGGAAAAGCACGAGCTAAATATATTTGGTTAGGTTTTTGTGAGGTTAATGTATTGGAATTAAAAAATGTTAGTTTGTTATTGTTTTGTTGTAATGTCTTCATGTGTTTACCTTTTTTGTAGTAATGATGGTAAGCTGTAAAAAATGTACAAGAATTTAAAAATGTCATGTAATTTTTTGAGAGCATTTTTGTGCTGAGTATTTTTTTTGAAAAAGAATGTTTTTTTATTTGAGTGAATGCATGTCAATGGGCTAATAGCTAATACATTATGGACATGTTGACTGTGGTTTATATTTAAATTGCATTATAAAAAAGGGAAAGACTGTAGGCTGTAGGGATGAGATTAATTTTGGCATTTTGGCAAATGGACGTGTAACTGTAACTGAGTCTCACATGAGAAGTCCATGAGACGATGTACTTCTCAAGATTGTTGATGCATGAAGAATATTTTTCATCTTATTTACTCACACAAGATTTGTGTACATATCATCTCTCTCTCTTCTTTTTTTTGCAAAAAAAAATTGACAGACATGAAGCCAAGTCCATTTTCATTGTTATTTATAGGCTAGCGTACTTATGTGCCATGGTCTGTCGAATTTGCAAAAAAAATAGAGAGAATTTCAATGCTAAAATGTCAACGTCAAATTTTCTATTCATAGAAAGAGTTTCAACGTAAAAGAGGAATTTTTTTTTGAAGAGAGTTAGGTTAATGGTAGTTAATTTTACAATGTGCATGTGCATAGTCATGTTCCATATTAATGTGAAATTGAGATCAATTAGTTTGACTTGTCTGGGAATTAATCTTTCCTTTTTTGTGTGTAAGTTTTAAATGTTTGTACAGTTTGAATAGAGAATAATTTAATCATTATTTAATAATGGAGTTAAACATGTTAATTAATTTTGTGTTAATTGTTGCATGATGTAAACATGAAGACTAGACACCTGTGGTGTTTCTTTTGAGTACAAATGTTCCGCTGTCTTAATTTAATTTACATTTTGTCTTTAAAATTTTCAGTCTTAATTAAATTGTACAGGGTTGTTCAAATTAAATTTTTTTAGAGTACACGTGTTCAGTGTTAAAGTTAATTTGGAAAAATATTTTCATTTTTTAAGGGTCATCAATTTAATTTTTGGGGAATATTTTCTTACCTTGTTTTTTATGGCACGCTAAAGCGACTCCAAATATCTCTACTTGGTATAAAAGAATGATGGAAATCTGTGCAAAAAATATGAACAATTTTGGAAAATTACGAATATAATTAAGGACAAGATGCATTCTTTTTGCAAAGAATTAATAAATTAATTGCAGATTTACCAGCAAGCCAAGGGTAGGCCATGCTGCTGCTGTCCATTTATTCATTTTAGTCAGTACTCAATCCTTCTCGTCGCAGATATCACTGGAGAGAGAGCACTGGTCAAAATGTTTAATTTAACAATCTTGAATCACTTTTTTTAAAAATTCACTTCATTGATCTTGTCACTAATTACAAAAAATAAACTAGTCAACAAATAGAAATCCCTTCCATGATGAAAGCTTCACTTGTCGGCGGAGGGTAAACACTGACAAATTTTTTGGCAAGGTGACTGGACTGATGAGAGACCACTTTTGATGGTTTTTATTGTGAAATGATGAGAGTAAAAGAATCTTGACGAGTGAATTGTTTTGGTTGTTGACGACTGAGGGAAAAGTGGGGACTAACGGGAAATTTCTCTTGTTTCATCAATTTATAGAGCCAAGGTAAAAACTTGGCTCAATTTAAACTTGGTGTGCCTCTCTCTCTCTCTCTCTTTCCATCACCACGCTGAATTACCTTGAAATCTCATCCATTTACCAAATAATCTCAAAAAAAACTTCCATCATCCCCCTCCTCCTCCTCTTTCTTGATAAACCTCAAATTCTTTTTTTGACAGAAATTATCCTTCTCATTTCCTTCTATAATGGACACTTGCAATTCTTCCTCATCTTTTCTTTTTTTGTTATGGTCAGACCTTATGTCTACAATTGCACAATTGTTTACTTTACTTTAATACTTTTTAGCATGAGGAATCATTTAGGACCTCTATAAATTTATCATAACAAATTATTAAATATGCTCAGCTTGTGAATAATAAATTATGTAGATGATAATAAGTGTTTCGAGAAAATAATTTACCGCTACCAAATTATGAAGAGGATGTCAGATATGTGCAAGTAGTGTATCGGTTTATCTTGATAAAATATTTTGTTTATTAAATTCATACTTAATTTTGTTTGCAGACTTGTAAAATTTAGTATAATAATAATAAAATTATTATTTTCTCTTTAATTTCCACTCAAAAAACACTCCAAATTTAAATAAATTAAAATTGAACAAAAACTTTTCAATAAAAAGTCTATTATTTTTTTTAAATCTTAAAATTAATGATTCAATTTGAATTAACAAGTCTAAAATTTTTCACGCCACGTAAATTAAAAGATTAATTAATCCACAAAAAAAAGTTACGTGGTTATGAAAACAAAGAGAGAAGAAGAGATAAAAGAGAGAGGAAAGAGAGTCTTTCATCACGTAAAAAAGTGCAAAAAAAGAGTAAAAAGAACTTTTTTGAGTAGTAATTGAAGGATGAAATGAGATTAAAATTAATTGTACTTTAGATTATCAGCTGACAGCGTAATTTTCGGAGTTCAACCCTCTCCATTTTTTTATAACAAGAAGAAAAAGGTGTCTGTCTCTACATTGTACGGGATCTAAAAGTTACATGTGTCAACAAAGTCTTCATTTTTTGCAAATTAATTTTTTTTGCACATGTTGTGTGATGTGATGATTAACAAGAAAAATTGATCTTGCTTGTTGAATCACTTTGCTTGTTTTTTTTGGTGGTAGTGGTGTGTGGAGAGGACGAAAGTGAAACTTTCGTAGAAAATAATTCTCCCTTGGAGCAACAAACAGGATCGAAAAAAAAGAGTTGAGATTCAATACTTTTTTTTGCATACATGCAAAATAGATCCGTATCCATTTTTTGCTCCTTTTTTTATTTTTAAAAAAAGGGATGACTGAGCCGAGTCAAATTGTAGAAAGAAAAAGAATAAAAATTCTTTCAATCTTTAATGGCCTACAGCTGCTCTTGCATGTGCATCGACATGGGATTGATTTTTCAATAAAATCATTTTTTTTGAGGGGAGACCTTGCGTAATATTTTTTGGTAGATTTTGAGAATTTTGGATTTTTATTGATTGATTGCAAATTCATGTGCAGGGGAGGGGAATTTTTATTGACATGACTTTTTTTTGAAAGTGATTAATTTACGAAATGGAAGAATCAATTTAAGTTTAGAGAGAGAGAAGGATTTTGGTTGTGAGGGTGACGACGCGGCTTTGACAATGGAGTCGTCGACATGACATGAGAGACAAGATTTCCCTTTTACCCCCTTCTTGTTCCTTTTTGAGACAGGCCATAATTCTTTTGTGTGTGTCGTCACTCCACTCGTCCTTTTTTTGTGTGGAGCCAAACTGTCCACCCGCAAGAAAATTCTATTTAGCATGCACATTTAAAACATGAAAGCGAGAATAATTTTCTCTCTCGTCTTTTTATTATAGTTGACAATGTCTATTTTTGTGAGAGAATATTCAGTCTCTTGTTATGACTCCTCTGTCAGCTGGATAGAGTGAGAATTTTTATTTAAATTGTTTACAAATTTAATTGCCCTTATATTTAACTGTGTAAGTTACATACAAACACGCCACGTCCACGTCTAATTTTAATTTTACCACAAGATAAAGTTGAATGTACAACAATAATTTTCATATTTTGTGGAAATATTTTTTTTATCAATTTTTAATTCATGAAGTGATTGAGGGAATCTCAATTTTTGAGGACTTTCATTTTTGATTTTGGTTTTTAGACTTGGAATAATCTCAAGGAAATATTTTTGCATGTGCAAAAAATTACATTTCCTAATGGATGGTGATGAATGATGATGTGATAATGACAGTAGTCATTAGAAAAAATTAGGCTGATTCATAAGAGATTTTAATTGTTGTTTATAAATAGAGTAGTTAAATTAATTTTAATATTTTATTGACTTGTATAAAATTCAATTTTTTTGCATGCAAGACATGCTGGGCGATAAAGATGACTGATGACTTTTAATTAATAACTTTAATGATTTTTTAATTTGTTATTTAATTCAGTTAAAAAAAGGAAAAGTAGTTCCGCTTGTTGGTTAGCAAAGTTTTTATTATGAGAGAGGCTTGTTTTGAGGAAGATTTTGGAAAAAGTTAATATGTAATTTTAACATGATGGCTAATTAAAAGTGTTAAGGATGAGATTATTAAATAGAAAATTAATTTCCTATTCTTGTTTCTACATGTAATAACAACATTTAGACGGCACAGATGAAAGGAGAGAATGACACATGGAGAGTTAGCCACATGTGAATTATCTTTTAACTGTTTGTTTTTAATTTCACTTTTAACAATAGAACAAGTTTTTTTTGTGTGTGACATAATTTTTTTTTGTAAAATTAAAAATAAAATTTATGCAAAACTGGTTTTTGCATTTTTTTAAATAGTCAAACAGTTTTATTAATTTTCATTTCTCGACTATTTAATTGACGGTGTAGTCACCAAAATATTGTCAGTGTGTTTTTACTAGTCAAAAAATGATCAAGTTGCTCATTTTCTTTGCTGCCATTTTCATTTTTGCTCATTCTCAGCTCATTCAGAAACAAAAATTAAAGTTTAAATTGTCGGGCAGGTGAGTTTCCCTCAAATTAATTAATTTTGCAAAATTTTAATTTTTTTTTTGCAATTTGTTTTCTGTAGAGAACTTCCAGACAAGGATAATATAGGACTGAGTGACCCTTATGTGAAAGTAAGCATAAGAATTTAATTGTGTGGATCTGCTTTTAATTACAATTAGTTTGTTGCACAGCTTTACTTCACAGAGACTGGGCATAACAAGGAGACAAAATTTGGCCAAAGCGACACAATTAGTGACACGGTGAATCCAACATGGGGAAATGTTTTTGAATTTGACTATGACAGGTCAAAGGGTCAAAAATGGTTTTTTAAAGTTTATGACCATGACACGGCAAGGGAAGATGACACTATAGGAACAGTTTGGGTTGTAGTTGATGACTTTGTGGACAAGGGTCAGAATTATACAGCCAATTTACCCAAGAAGGGTACCTTGACCATTCAATCAACTGACCAGGTCACCAATTCTACAACAACTCCTAGACCCAATGTTACCGAACCTACAGTTAATTCTACAACTTCTAAACCCAACGTCACTGAAACTACAGTTCAACCTGTGACAGTTATGACCACAGTGGGACCGACCAGGTCAAGCTCAAGTGTCCATATTACAGACACTACAGTACAAACAACAACAGTACCGACAGAGTCAATGACATCAAAGGCAACCATTGTCCAGCAAATTCAACCAAATGTTCCAATTTTAGTACAAGCAGTGATCAATCAACCAAAAAAATTGAGATTTCAGATATCAGCTCGTGGACTTCCGGGTCAGTATTAATGTCAAACGATTACTTAATAACAAGATAGAATTTATTTTGATGGCTTTATCTTTGTAGACACGGACCTTTTTGGAACAATTGACCCGTATGTCAAGGTAAAAAATATTCTTTGATCAATTTTTTGTAATCATTTTTATGTTCAAATAATAAATTCTTTCATCTTTTTCAGGCTTATTACACGGATGAAAAGACAAAGTTGGAACAATTATTTGGACGAACGGAGCCCATGAAGGACCAGCAAAATCCCAATTTCAAAGAAGTCTTTGAATTTGAGTACATCAAGGGAAAGAAACAGGTTAGTGAAATAGACTTTAAAATTTAATAAAGCATTTAAATTTAATATTGATTATTTTTAGAGATGGCATTTTGTCATACTGGACGAAGACAACAATCGACAGGATGACAGGGGAGGAGAAGCCTTCATTGATGTGGAAGACTTTGTTCAAAGTGGAGAGAGTCTTATTGTGGGTCTGAGCAAAGGGCAAATTCTCCTCAGAAAACATATTTAATTAATATTTTACTTTGTCTATCCTTGAAAACAGTATTAAATTAATAAAAGTCAATGTGCTGTGAGAATTGAGAAAGAAAGGAGAGAGAAATAATTTCTGCACGCAAAAACATTCGCAATTTTCACAGACCCATCTAAGCACGGAGGAGAGTACTTGAATTTGCATCGCATTTTTTGTCAGTCAAAGTTTTAATTATTAGAGTTGATTAGGTTGTCAATAAAGGTGCATTGTGTTTAAAAAGAAGATTCAAGAAAGGGATTACGTGAACACAAGGTAAGTTGTCATCTAATTGTTGTTTGGGTAGCAATTTTCTTTGAGGGTGATTTTCCAAAATGTTGTTGACATTCAAAATTTAAATTCACAATTTATTTTTGTTTACTACACAAGTCAAATCAAAAGGGGATTTTTTGTATTTATTAACGATTATGTGGTTAATTTGATTGCCTTTTGTGTAATTTTATAGAGGAAATATGAAAGAGGAAGTGTTATAATATTTTTTGATGAAATAAATTATTTCAAATAATGACAAATCAATGAGTCATTTATTTGTCTTGGACTCAGTATAATACATTAGTTTAAGTAGTAAGAAGGAATATACAAATATTCTTAATTATATCAATATCCATGATTCATGAAATCTTTTAATCATCATAAATTATTAACCATACCTACACATGCATAAGTTTAATACTTTTTGCTCTCTGATTATTTCAGGTATCAAGGGGACATCCCTCAAGGAAGAAACTGACATTGTGCATATCATTACAGCACTATCTAACAAAAATATTTATGTGTCATCGAAAAGAAGTCAAGACAGAATGATCTCAAAACTATTTATTCTACTCGTCACATACTTTTGTGGTAAGTCAATAAAAATTTAATACATGTCTTCTTAAAATGGAATATCAAACATTTATTTTTAAATACATGAATAGTTTATTTCAACATACATGCTATTGTACTTGTTCGATTTGGTGTCAATTTCATAATTTCGTTGTATTTTCTCTTATTGTAAACAATTTTTCATTGAAAAAATAGAGTACAGTTTTCAACGTCGCATGTCCGTCACTGACTTGACCTGAATATTCTTTTTTTTGTCTTTGCCTGTTTGTTATTTGTCAAAGAGTTTTGAATCGATTGAGTATCAGGTACTAATAACATTTGTGGGAGGATATGTCATCCAAGTCACATGACGATATTAATATGTTCATCGTGAATCATGAAACTAAATGCGTATTAAAACTTATTGTTAATGTTTGTACGATATTCTTCCTACATCGAGAGTTGAATATCGTACATACTTAAAAATTATTATGGATAGAAAGAATCGTCATGAAAGTATCACAGGATACACACAAAAAAAGTGTGATGAATACATGCACAATTTATTACCATTTCTTTTCATTTGATCTCTTTTTTTGACCTTTCCTTCCTTTGTGTGATAATATTCCAATATTTTATGTCTGTCAACTATTTCAATTATTGTGCGTTCAACCTCTAGTCTCAACAAGTACGTATTAATTTTTTTTAAAAAAATAATGCCATGTAATTATTACTACCAATACGTGACACATGTGTGCTGTATATATTTTTCAATATCTGTAGTCACATCTGATCATATTGGTATGAAATTAGTAATTGTATTTAGTATTTATAACTACAAGTCAAGTACTTATGATGGGTCAGGCAAAGAGAGAGATGTTAAATATTATTTATTTATTTTCCTTCTTTTCTCTCTCGACCCTTCTGCAATGAAAGATAAGCTTATATTTAATGCTGCTATCGAGTCAGAGGACAGGAGGTATTATTATAATTATTATAAAAATATATTTATATAGTTTTATCACAGTACACATGTATAGGAAAATTTATGAGTGCATACAAGATAATGATATTATATAGAAGGTATTTAGCTACATGAAAAAAGTTTGTTAGCTACTATCAGTCGGTCATCGTTCATCCTATCTCTCATTGAACGAATAAATAAAACTGAGAGTATACTTATATCTGTCATCTGCAGCTTTGTGATTAGGAACAGTAGTCCGTTGCTCTACAATCTCTCTCTCCCCAATTTTTTTCTTGTTTCTCCTCGAGGAGTCAGATCTGACTCGTATTACTAATCATAAGTGTTCAACGTATTTTATCTTAGAGTCCAGGCCAAGTTTAAAGGTTTAAAAAAAATCGTCTTTTTTGACCGTCCCAATCAAATCGGAACAAGACAACTATCTACTAGATATACCATGTCTATTTAATTTGTGTTGCCTCATCATTTTCTTTGCTCTTTGTACATTTCCATGATTAAGACATTTTAGTTTGAGTTCAACGTTAATACGAAGAACATTAGACACAATTCGAAGCAGAGAGTACAAAATTTGGAGTTGTTCTATTAGGAAATTTGAAGTTGTCTTTGTTCAAAATGATTAAATTTTTACTACTATCCTTCATTGCAGTGTCCACGGTAAGTGCCTATGTTGTGACCTGGACGGGTGATGATGAGTTGACTACCACCAAAAGGCCTTTGCTAGGCCAAAAAATGTGCACGAGGGGACCTGCCTACTGGTGTCACAACATTACGTGAGTAACGTATTTCAATTGATTAATTTTGAATTAATTCATTTGATATAAAATACCACATTAATTGAATTGAAATTATGACTAATTATTTTGTACTTGCATCTTTATATAGCCATGCCAAGGAATGTCATGCAGTTCATCATTGCATATCAAAAGTATGGGAAGACATGGTCCTGCCAGAGGATAATGATAGCGTTTGTCAAATTTGTAAGGATATGGTCCAACAAGCTAGAGATCAGCTTCTCAGCAACGAGACACAGGTAAATACTACTAAATATTACTCCGTATTTAAATTAATGTATCCAATACGTAGTAAATAAAAAATGTACTCTAATTTTCAATTTTAAGGATGAACTTAGACAAGTTCTTGAAGGGTCTTGTAAATTGATTCCACTCAAAATAATTTCAAATGAATGTATGCAATTGGCTGATGAGTTTATTCCCGAGTTGGTGGATACGCTAGCATCCCGTACGTACATTTTTTTACTAATTTTTACACTTGTGAACTACTTTTATTACATGAAAAAAGGCAATTTTCTGAACCACTATGTGTGTACTGTGTGTAGTAATTTTTTGTTTTATTTGATAAAAACTTAGGAATGGATCCACAGGCTGTGTGCTCAGTTTCTGGACTTTGTAATAGTATCCGAATCGATGAAATGCTTGGAGAGTTGAAACCCATTGACACTGGAGCCTCTGTTAGACGACAAAAAAAATTTGATTTGTCACAAGACTCTTGTCCAAAGTGTAACTATTATCTTGGTAAAACTGTCAACTTTCTCAGGGGCATGAGCGAGGATGATCTTGAAGGAAAACTTTTTCAGGTAAAAAAATATTATTTCATTACATTTTAAATGCGTGTACTTATAACTTCATTCAATTATAAGTATATTACGCACAGGAAAATATATAAATATATTTTTCTTTAGAAAATTATACTTTGTGTGTCTTGTATTTTATTAAATTAATTCACTTTTTGAACTAAAAAATAGGCCTGTGGACGCTTGGGTAGTTACTCTGACTCTTGTCGAGCTATTGTTGCTTCAAAAATGGATTCAATTTACACTCACATTCAATCTCAAATGAATTCTGAAGAAATGTGTGGTCTCGTTGGACTCTGTCAAGTTTCTTCAATTCATCGGGTATAATTATATTAGCGCAACTTTTTTATTACATTACTATAAATTTTGCACGTCCTCTATTTTTTACAATGTACTGATTATTCATATAATCTAATTTAAGGTTCAGTTGGCAAAACCATCAACATCTATCCGTGTTTGGTCTCCACCAACAAAGGATGATGACTTGCCCTGTGATTTCTGTAAGCAATTGGTTGTACATCTCAAGGACTGGTTAGTAGCCAATACAACCAGAGAAGAATTTACCCTTATTATTCGAGGACTCTGCAAACAGACCGGAACATTCCGCAAGGAAGTAAGATATTTTGTACTATAATTTTTAAACTAAATTATATGTAATGTAGAAAACATTTGTTCTAATTGTTCTAATTTTATTTTCACAGTGCCTTAGTCTCACCCAACAATACGGAAAACTTGTTTACCAATTGTTGATTGATGAAACCGACCCAGACAGACTTTGTGGCATGATTGGTATTTGTCCCAATCAAGGAAAATTCCAGGTACAAATATAATATCCACAACAAATTTGCTTCAATTATATTGTAACATAATTAATTAATTCTAACCCATTTTTTGTATGTACAGCTCTTTGGCACTCCAATTACTGGACCCATTTATACAACAGAGAGTGACAGCAATGATTTGGATGATGATCTTGAGATTGTTCCAATGATGAAGATTTTACCTGGAGAGAGACTAACAGGGAACGATGAGAAGAATGCAATTGAGAGAGAGAATAGAGTCCATGGTAAAGGCGCTTGTGAATTCTGTGAGTATGCCCTTCACTATTTACAAAACTACATTGAGAAACCAAGAACGGAAGAACAGTTGAGGGAAGCTGTGGATAAATTATGTAATCAACTTTTACCACGAGAAATGGCTACTCAATGCAATACATTTGTCAGCGAGTATGGAAATTCTTTGATTGTCTTGATGGCACAAGAAATTGATCCAAGTCTGGTGAGTTAATTAATTCATGAAATTAGTTTATTAATTGGTGATGATTTTTTACAACTTACTTACTGAAAATTTTATTTTAATTTATTTAGATTTGTCCACAATTAGGAGTTTGTGCTGCTTTATTGGGAAATATTGACGAGAAAAGAGTGACGATTGTGAGGACGGATCACCGAAACAAAATGACTGATATTCCAACATGTCCATTATGTCATTTTGCCGTCTCTGAAATTATTCACAAGATTGGAGAAAATAGGACCAAGGTAAACTTCTTTCATAGACTTTTTATGCCATCTTTTACTGTAAAATAATTTAAATTAAATAATATTGACGATACCATTTAACCCTTTTGATTTAATGTTATATATAGGAAGCAATTGACAAGGCACTAGACAGCGTCTGCTATGTAATGCCGAGGAATCTCAGGGCCAAATGCATCAATTTCATGACATATTATGGAAATCAGATTGGAGAGATGCTTGTGATTCAAATGACAGCTAGAGAAGTTTGTATGGCACTAGGACTCTGTGTCTTACCATCAATCAATGCCGATCGAACTATTCCATTACCAGTTGCCACTACTCAGAGTAAGATTGTTGTGGATTCTATGCTCCCACTGAATCGTTTCATGCCTCAAGCTATTCTGACTGGAGAAATTAACAAATTGAAGCAAACTTATCCAATGTTGGCTTCTCGTTTGACTTCAACTCAAGAAAATCATCATAATGTTGACAAAGGTGAACAATGTGTCATCTGTGAGTTTGCTATCTCACAGATTGTATCTAGACTTGAAAACAACGCGACTGAGGTGAGCAATGAAATTGAGTCTTTGTGTATACTCTTTTTTATTTTGTGTCAACATTTTTAAGAAAGTTTTTTTGACTCATGATGTGGTCTTTATTAGGAACAAATCAAAGAGACTGTGGAAAAGGCTTGTACCTATTTACCAAAAACCGTTCGGGACCAATGTAGAGGCTTTGTCGATAGTTACAGTGATCTAATTGTCAACTATTTGTGTCAATCTTTGGACCCTACTGAAGTGTGTACTAAATTAGGACTATGTAATCAAGATCATGGTGGTTTTGCTGTTGCTTTTGTAGATGCCATTCACAAGTTGGACCGTAAGTACTTAACTACTTCTTTGAGACTTTCTATTCTACTCTTTTGAAATTAATTTTAAATAAATCATGATGTGAAACATGTTGTATCACACAGAAATTGAAGACGTGACCATGGGCCGTTGTCAACTTTGTATGGTCTTGTCCGACTACTTAAGTGCCATGTTGGAGGACCCTCGTGTCGAGACTTCTGTTGACAGTATTGTCGAGAAGGTGAGTTGAGAGTTTTATGGTTTTTTTTACTGATACTTTAAAAGGGGGTTTACTACATGACCAGCAATCTTTAACAAATTATTTTGGTGCTTACAGATTTGTCCCATAATGCCTACAAAATATCGCAGTGAAGTAAGTACCTCAATTTATGATTGAAACAAAATATAGAACAATTTCCTAATTCATTGTAATTCTCTTATAGTGCAAAGAAATGATAGAAGACTATGGACCATACATGATGTCTCTTTTAGCTCAAGCCACTGACAAAGGTAAAAACTTTATTTTTATTTTGTGTATAAAAAATATTCATGCAATATGTAAATCTTATAAATATGACTAAAAAATAATTCTTGTGAATTATAGGAAAAGCATGTGCTACACTGAGCCTCTGTCCAAATGCTCGTGCAGTTGAATAAACAATTTATCTTCCTTGTTCACTGAAAAAAGAGAGTTTGATCATTCAAGTGATTTCTATAGACAAAGAGAGAAGAAAAGTATATTTCCACATGTAACGAAAATTTCCGACAAGATTTTTTTCCAGCGCAATAAAGTGTATATATTATTATAATTATTACTAATGTATAGTTTACTAATGTTAGAAGAGCTTCCCACAGCTCAGAACGTTTACTGGTGAGCTGATAAGAGTTCAGAACAAAGCTACTAAATGGCTTAAGACTTCAAACTACAAAAAAACAAGAAAAAAGAAACCAAAATTGTATATTTAAAAAACTTTATAGAGGTGTATTAATTGAGTGGTGATGAAAACCTCAAATTAAAAATGTGATTTTACACGTATTCCTTGTATTATGTGTCTGTATCATAGTCAGACTTGTTTCAAGAAAATGTTGATACATTTATATAGACAAAATATTAATTATTATGTTTTGACATGGATATTATGGAACATGAATGGTATCTTTGTCTCCTCCAATTTCAAATTTTGCAAACCAATGGAGTAATAATAATAAACAACTGGTATAATAATATTTTGTTGTCATTATATATTTAAAAATTTGTATGCTTAGAAGTCTTGTTTTACATTTACACTAGATATTTCTTTTGATCCTTTGTAATATTATACTCTTTTGTTCTGACTTCAAAAAATAAGTTTGAACAATTTTATTCTGTAAAAATTTTAAACTTTTGTCAAATGACCTTTACAGACTACATGATTTATATAAATAATATGTTATGTTACAGAGATACGAGTTGTGCATTCAATGATAAATCTGATATTTTGCTAATCTCTGCAAATAGTTATAATATGAATAAATCAAATTTGACTGCTGTTATAATTACTTATAACTACCTATATCACATTGTGTCTTCTCCTTGTCTTTATTTTTGATTGTATCAAATACCAAGGCGATTTTCTGTAGTTACAAGGACTTTGTATAGCATTTTGTAGAAGATTTTGACAACAAGAACAAATGTCTCAGTTATATTTGAACAGTTGTTTCTAAAGTAAAATTGTACAAAGATGATGCTCCTAATTTTGAGATTTGCAAGATATCCATTGTGTTGGAAAACATCTTTCTACGCTGAATTCAGATTTTTGTCATTTCACTGGCGTGACAGGACTATTCATGGGTAAACTAATAAAATGGTTGTCTTCCTAATGGCATATCATCATTTTCTTATAAATACAAATGGATGTAGTAAAAAGCTAGAACATCAGCTTTTTTATGTTCTATTGATTTATTCTAGACAATTTTTTTGTGAACCTGCTCTGAAATTCATAAAAATATTCTTATAAAAAGTTACAGTTCATGAACTATAGTTTTTGAGGGCTTCACAATTCAGAGGAGCATCTTATTGGCCATCAGCTCTAATGATAGTTGGATCAAAGTTCAATGTCAAAGAGAGAGAGAGAGAGAGCTCATAAAAAGTCAACTACTATAAAAAGTTTCTTCTTTCCATATCGATCACACATTTGTATAGCCTTAGAAAGTGTATGTACGACACGTGAGAATTTTCTCTGGATTGCACACGGAGAAAAAGAGCTCTGAAGGAGAGATTGAATAACAAACACAATCAGTGCCAAGTACAGATTCAAAGAGAAGAGATAGAAGAGGTAGAGGTTACATGTAGCTCCAAAATAAAAATAGAAGGTGTTTGTACATATTATGTACATAAAAGTGCATTAATAGAAAAAAACATTACACTATACTACACAGAGAGATGAAATTGTGTGTCGTGGGATCTGGCATCATAGGCCTAACAACAGCGAATGAACTATTAACTCAGTACCCGAATGCTCAAGTGACCATTCTCTCGGAGAAATTCGGGGAGGACACAACCAGTTTTGGCGCCGCTGGAATTTTCCGGCCGGGATCTGGATTCCGGATCAGTGGAGATAATGATGGGGAAATGTGCAAGTAATTAGAATGAAAAGCATTATTTGTTCATACGCTTTCATATAAAATTAATTTTAAAAATTATTTTAGAAATTGGATTAGAACTTCCTATGATCACTACAATAATATTTTGACTTCTGATGAGGCACCTGCCCTCCATGGTGTTAAATCCGTTTCCGGTTATATGTACTCCAGTAATGATGAGACGACTAAAGTAATTTACTAGCAAATCAAGTTGTGTAGCTGTTAAAATTTAATTTTAAATAAATGCTTTTAAATTATTGTAGAATAAACTACTACAAGATCTCCTACCAGTATACAGAGACATGACAGCAGAAGAACTCACTCTTTGTCCGGGTAATTGGCTATATGGATCATATTTCACAACAATGGTCATTGACTCAAGTCTTCATTTGAAATGGCTCACAACAAAGTAATTTCTACTTAACTCTATACAATAATCTGAATGTTAATTTTTTAAATTCAATTTCAAGGTTACATAATAAAGTCAAGGTGAACAAAGTCAGAGTACAAAGTCTAAAGGAGCTTACAGACTACGACTTTGTATTTAACTGTACTGGACTAGGATCAAAGTGGCTTTGTGGGGATGATCAATTGATTCCAATTAGGGGTCAAGTTTTTAAAGTTAAAGCTCCATGGATTAAGATGTTCTACTACTCGAATTCAGACACTTATGTAATTCCAGGTACATTAATAGAAATTTTTGTTGTTATTGTAAATTATGACTAAAATATTTTCCTAATTATTATGAATTTCATGTGTTAAACCTGACATTTATCTGTAGGAATGAATCTTGTAACATTGGGAGGCACACGTCAATTTGACAACAACAACACTAATATAGATCAACATGACTCTGCTGGAATATGGGAACGGTGTACTCAATTAGTGCCAAATCTAAAGGCTTCTCAGGTCGTTCGTGAATGGGCTGGACTAAGGCCATACAGAGATGGTGGAGTTCGTTCAGAGTTTGAAATAATTAAAAATGGTTCCAAACAAATAAAGGTAAAAAGAACAATTACCAACTTGTACTTTTATAACAAATAAAATAATTTAACTTTGGACCCACATAGGTGATTCACAATTATGGACATGGAGGATATGGTTTAACATTTGCCCCTGGGTCATGTAAACAATCTGTCAAGCTTATGACTGAATCCCATTCAGGAATTTGGAGACTATGGAGATCCAAGATTTAATCTGCATGAGAAAGAGAGAGAGAAGACAAATAATTAATTGACATGTTCAGGGATAATGAAATGTTTGAAAGAATATTAAATATTTATTTATTTTCTCAAATAGTTGATATTATGCTATATTGTTATCGCTGAAGATATAGTAATTAATAAAGAACTCAAACTTAAGAATTATTTAAGATATCATAGGCACATCTGACTGTGATAAACTCACTCAAGAAACCCATGTACGAAACCCATACAACTGAAAAACTTTGACCTGGGAATGATAAAATTGTGATTCAATCTAATCCAAAAGTTTTGCATGAAATCCAGGACATCCCAATTTTGTGTCCCAGTAATCAAATCCTTTGTCACTTAGAGCACTTTTAAGACTACTCAGAGATTCTGACTCTTCATTATAGTCTGATGGAATAAAAATAAAAGCACAACCACCTCCTCCAGCCCCAGTCAACTTTCCAGAGAATCCAAAAGATTTTCCAATCTCCAGTATCAAGTCCAACGATGGATGAGATACACCAAGAATTTGTAAGAGTTTATGATTTTCTTCAAAAAGTTGAGATTTGACAACTTTTTTTTCTTTTATCTCATGAACGGCATTCTCCACAAGATTTCCTATATTCTCCATGCACTTTTGCCATACTTCAATACTTTCTTCCTTCAATTTGGTTACCTTTAAAAATACATAGTAAATTCAGAAATATTCTATAAAATTTTTAATCCCTGCCACTAGAAATTTTTAATAACATACATTAATTATATTACAGTATAAGTAATACCTTTCGAACAAGTTCAAGGGTAGAACGAGGAACTTTTGTATCAACTAGAAGCACCCGAATTTCTGGACATTGTACAGCTTCTGTTAATTCTCCTTGTCCATTCTCCAATCGTTGAAACACAACAGCTTCCCCAAAAGTTGCCACATGATTATCAATTCCAGATGGTGAGCCATGAACATATTTCTCACTCAGAAATGCCCATCGATTAACAAGTTTCAAATTTTCAAGAGTTAAACTACTGATGTTAGCAATTCTACCAGAAGCTATCAACATCCCTCCAACAAGAGCCACCCCAAATGAAGCTGAACTTCCAAGTCCTGAAAAAAATTAATAATTAATTTAAAATTATAAAAACAAATTCAAATAAAATTTTTGCTAATAATAACTTTTTTAATAAAATTATTCTTTTTCATTACCTGCACCAATAGGGAGATCTGTCTTAATTTCAAATGTAAAGGGAATAATATCATCAAAAATGGCTAAATACAAGCCCAAAAAAGCTTCCGTCGCTTTAAGTTGTCCTGCAGCCATTTCTGGACATGGAGGAACTAACTTAATATTGGCTTCAATATAGTCATGAATTTGCTTCTCAATATCTGCATCTAATGGAATTGGATTTTTTGCGTTGATAGTTTCAAAACTATAAAGAAAGACATTACAAAATATATTTTTTAAATTTTAAATCTTATTCTCCATTCAATGAGAAATGTAAAAAAATAGAATAATTCGTATTGAATCAAAAATTTCTTACTAGTAATTAGGTCCAAATTTATCCTTTAAGTCTCTCAAGTCTTGTAGGGGTATACTGACATTAATGTCAATACCCGAAAATTTAATAGTAACAAAGTCATCTGAGGTAGAACCAACCTCTAGCGTTGTAAATAATCCTACACTGACAGCTATAGCCTTTTTATAATGAACGACTGCATGCTCTCCATGTAAAATTACTTTACCGGGAGCAAATACTTTAAATTTTTGTCCCTGTCTACCTCCCATCTTGAAATCAAAGTAATATTTACCGTAAACAAATAAGCTCAATGTACTGAATTCGATTCTGTTTTAATTAGAATGATGTATCTACCATTAAAATGCGTACAGCACAAAGAGAAAAAAATTTAGGTCTTTCAATTAATAATAAGTATACGTTCTTTTCGTTGTCCTCCTATTACCTAACCAAAACAATAATAATGACAAATAAAAGCTATCCTATAGTTCATTCATTTAGCTTGAAATTCCTTGTATTGTTGTGAAGTAATAGCCTTCTTAATAGTAATGGCGTGAACTCGATCCTCGTAATCCTTAATTGATCGAACGGCAGCTTGAACCATTTGATGTCTCTTGACTAAAGTCTTTCCCTCAAATTGATCGGACACTACAAATATTTCTAATTTTGCAGCACCACATCCAACACTATCAGTCACCTCCTGTAAATAAAAAAATCAGTATAATTTTATTAAATTTTATAACCACAGTAATAATATATATATAAAATCTTATAGTCCCTTTGATATCGCTATCACCTCCTATTTGTATTTACACTTACAGATAAT
Organism: Arrhopalites spinosus; assembly: GCA_034700945.1. NCBI lineage: Eukaryota > Metazoa > Arthropoda > Collembola > Symphypleona > Arrhopalitidae > Arrhopalites > Arrhopalites spinosus. The sequence goes on along the minus strand of JAQIVZ010000770.1, from coordinate 5,592 downwards.
ACACACCCTCTCCCTAACCTCTCTCTGTATTAATTAAATATGCATCCGGCCTTTCTCATTTCCATGTGGAAATAGACTACAAATCATTCACTTTCATTCTTCACCAATACACTTGGTAGTTTGTACAATCAAAATTGAAAATAAGCATTGGCTTGTATAATTGTCAGTTTTATATTTTGTATTATTTACCAAATTTATTATCAAGAATGAAGAAAGATATTAAAGTAGAGAACAAGATGGAAATAGCATGATTTAATCACAGTCTCAGTCTACCGAACACTGGTTCACGTAAAAGGAACAACTTCACAGTTCCTGTCTGACAGTAAAATACTAAGATACGTACAAATAACAAAATACAATGTCAGAATATACATTATAATAATGGGGTTTTTTCCCCTCTAGCCACAATTCTGATGGGGATTTAAAGTAAAACTCTATCTTCACTTTAATCTTTTACAATACCGACACTTCTTTTACACAAAACCTCACACAATGAATGAAAATCTCCTCCTTTGAATCAAGTAAAGTAAAATCTATAGAAAAGCAAAACTATATTGTACGAATGAATAATAATTTGTACAATTTCGTAATCCTCAAGTCAGCCCAAGTATACAACAAATTTCAACAAAAGGAAAAGAAAATTGAATTAAAACAAAAATTCTTCCCCAAAATGATAATATTATGTACTTACTTATCGTTACACTCCAGAACAGAGAGCAGTGACACAACAAGTGTAAGTAATGACATGCAACGACGAGTATACATTAGTAGTAGTTGATTGTGATTTTGCCCGAGGACTGTCTCAATTGTTTTTTATTGCAATTTGACGTTCATGTGGTAAAAAATGTACATACATACTACGATATACCATTAAGAGATTGCTCAAAACACTCACTCATTCTACAGACGCAAGTCCGAAACATTCTGTGTAGATTCATCACACACAAAATATTAAATGTCTTTATTCGACAGTCTTTAAAAATTCTTGTCAATAGAATTCAAGGTGTAAAATGTGCTAAAGGAAGAACCCAAAAAAGTATCAATGAAATGATAAAAAAACTACGGAGTTTCCGTTCACGTTTAAAGCAAAAGTCAGTGAGAACTAAAAGCTTCTATTCTAAATGTCACATTATGATAAGCATACAAATAAGAATAATTATTTTATTACAATTTTAATCTCAACATTCGTACAATTCCAAATTCGTCGAGAATCACACCAATAAAAAAAATTTTATGTTACATAGAAAATATGATGAGAACAATTAACAATAAAATAATTATTTTTATGCTTTTTCCTTTTCGTAAATAGATAAATGAAAAAGATTTATCACATGACATAAACAATATCTCAATGTCAATTCAATTCGTGAACCAGCCCCATGACTTCTCTTTTCCTACTGGTATTAAAAGATTGGATTGTGTAGTGTGTCTAATAATAAATTTTAAAAAAATGAGAGAGGGAGAAGCATGTTATTATTATTATGCGTAGTGACTTTGCATATGATTGTACATGTACATTTGTTCTCTATATCCTTCTCACATGAACTTGAAATAAACCGACCTTTTCACGACGAAGATGCGCTAGAACACGCCAAGGCAGGCTACTTGGAGTGTATAGAGAGGATTTTGAAAACTAAACTGTACAAATAATATGATATCCATGTAGTCACTACTAGAGCTCCTAAAAGATACGAAAAATCCTCTACACACAAAAAAGTTACGACAGTTAAAATACGTAGAATATCAAATGACAAATAACAAAAAAAAATATTTACATATTGTCTCAAATCTAAAAGAAAATAACAAGAAAACTCTCTAATTGAGACAATAATATTATTCAGTATTCAACATTTAGCTAAATAGAAACTATACTAGTTGTCAACGAGTGCAGTACAAAATTTTTAACATTGACTAAAATTGCAAGAATCAATCTTCTAGTATCTATGTGTCTTTATAAAATCTTTACAAATTTTCAAAGGACAACTTGTGCAATTAAATTCAATGAGAAAAATGTGTGTAAAATAATCCACAAATTCTTACACGATAATAATCATTGTGAGTCATAAATATCATCTCCTCTGATGCCAACAACAATTAAAAGTTTTTACTACTTGTGTTTATTTGAATAGAGCAAAAATCTGGAAACAAATCCTCACTATAAGCATTATATTACTCTCCATGAACTTTAGACATTTTGAGGAAAATCCTTTCAAGAAACTTAAGGCAACTAAATATACATCATTGTGACGTACGCAAGATCATCGAGATGATTATTACGTTTAGGGAAGTTACTTAATTTTATCTTGACTGAAAAATAAAATTTTTATCCTGCCATTAATATAAATGTTATGGTGCAACTAGTGAAAGAAGGGAAAGGGTAAATAATAGTAAATATAATTCCTGTATCAGATATTACTGTTGTACACAAGACACTCATAATAAATTGTACGCACATGAACAAGACAGCAAAAAAAGGAAGAAAGTGCATTAGCCAACTCACTCATCATGATATTACAAACACACCCCCCAGAGCTCAAAGTTCATTGGTAAATTGTCACCGGTACAAGTACGAATCAAGTTGGTGCTCTTGAAATATGATGACAACTTTTAATTTTCATTTAACTATACATGGTATAGAATTATATAAAGACTGACGTCAATTAAAAGTAGATTATTAAAAAGTGTACGCAAAATAACACCTTTCCCTGTCAACACATGATGATAAAGACTATTCGTGTGTCTATATAAAAGGATTGATAATTCCGTTGTCAAATGAACATTATTGAATAGAGATAAATACACTACATACTTGATTATTCGCAGTTCCTAGTGATAAGACAAATTTTGTTCAGCATAAACTAAAGATTAATTTCCGTCATTCAAGAATTTCTTTTTCATTCGTCAATTCCGTTCCAATGTAGACGACACATTTTCAATAAAATATAAAGGCGTAAAAATGTGTATTCTATTTCTTCATGTAGACTCCAACCCCTTGTCGAATAATAAGTACAAATTAATCCTAGCTGCAAATAGAGATGAGAACTACTCAAGACCATCCAAGGAGGCTCATTTTTGGGAATGTCAACAAGTTGTTGCAGGTATTTATTTTTGATGTGAAAATTAGTTCTCTTTAGACTCACAATCTACATAAAATATAAATAAATCCTTTATCCTTTTATCCTTTTTTTGTGTTACAAATAAAGGTACTGATCAAGAACCAGGGAAAGAAGGTGGAACTTGGCTTGGAATGACCACTACGGGAAAAATTGGAGCTCTATTAAATATGCCACCCAAACCAAATACAGTCAAGTCACAAAAATTGGGAAGAGGATTGTGAGTACTTTCTGTTGTTTAAAAAAAATACTTCTTCAAGTAAAATATTTCACCATACAGATATATCTGTAAATCTGTATATGTACACAAACGAGAAACGAATGTTTTGAGCATGATAAAAGTTGAATATAATAATTTGAGTAAGTTGTAATATTTTAAATTAGTTTGGTCGCTGACTATTTACAGTCAAACCTCAACGGCGTTGAGTATGGAAATCAACTCAAAACAAGAAATGCAGCAAAGCTCTATCATAGTTTCAACCTTCTAACTATTGATCTTAAGACCAGGTACGCTATGCTAAGGTTTAACTAAATAATCCAGAATTTTAAGTGACTATATTTATTTATTTCTACATATTCTGTATTGTCTTCATTTTAGTGACAAGGAGAACGGTCTCGCAATTTCTTACTTTTCAAATTATTCCCCATTATTAACTGAAAAGACTAATGCTTTTCATAACGACCATTACCAAATTACGCTCGGATCTAATGGCATTTATAGCTTTGGGAATTGTTCTTATAATACACCTTGGCTAAAAATTAAAGATGGCCAAGAAAAGTTTACTCATCTAGTAGAGGCATATGGTCAGGGGAGAAGAGATGACGAGGAAAAATTACTCATTGATGGTCTACTCAATATTCTAAAGTGTCCTCAAAAGTAATTTATTAATGTTTTTAGAAAATACAACTACTTATATTTAATGTGTATAATATAATTTGATTCATTTTTAATTTCTTTAGACACTATCCTGATCCAGAATTAGAGACCATGTCCCATATGAGATCAGAAGAATTTGCAAGGTTAGAAATTCAACAATCATTGTCATATTTTGAAAAGACATAATTAAATTGAAAAGAATGCAAAAAAATGCCATTAACATTTTCTTACATGGTAATTTAACAATTATTTGTTTTTATATATTTGCAAGGGGTCTGAGTAGTCGATTTGTGAATATGCCTTGGAAAAATTACGGATCTAGGTTAGCTATTTACTTTCCTATAATATTAATTTATCCAGAAGATCTTCATAGGTAAACAATTTTACCATACTTAGCTTTTAATTTGTTTTCACTTTAGAACACACACTGTTATATTAGTGGACAAACGCGATCGGGTGCAATACTTGGAGTGGACCATGAAAGAACCTATTCTGGATCCATTGAAAGCCGAATGGACGAATTCTAAACACGAATTTTGTCTCCAATATCCAGACGACCCTCTTTGATAAAGCTAATGTAGTATGTATTCCCTTTCAACAAAAATGATACTACAGCCTTCAAGTTACTTGTTACACTAATTCTAAAACTTTTAGTTTCCATAAATTCAGAATAATAAATTATTTTTATTGACAATTTTTCTAAAAGACTACACAAAGCTTGTGTCACAAACTATATCCAGCTAGCATTTCGCATCAGCTACTTTATTATGCTCTCTATTTCTATTTCTTTTCATATTACTTATAATGAATTAATTTGAAGTACCAGTAATTTTACCAAAAATAATATTATTGCATACGTATGTAGTTACTAACCGAGTATTCAGCTGCTAATTCTGCTATGAGAGCTTTCTTTGTGTCTACTACGACGTCTGATTCATTCAAATCCATTGAAATGGCAGATTAAATTGAAGCCGGTTGTCACCAACAATCTAAGTACAAAATTAATACATCACAAGATTATACGGTATAATTTATACCCATCAGCAACAATAAATGACAAGAAAAACACCCATCACAAAAAAAATCACGATTGTCACGTAGGCGTTAATTAAGTATTAATTATGTGGAAATTGAAAGACTGACTTTTAAACAAAATTTTAATTTTTGACACACATTGATGTAAACATTTTATGTACATATTATGTACTAATTACTCTTCATTTATCCTTATACAATGTACAATGTTTGAGGAATATGACACCGAAGCAAATGTCCAACTTTATGTACTTACCTTTAGTCAAGTTCCTTCATAAACTTTTACGATAAAAGTTTTACGAATATGAATGATAAAAAGTTTTCCAAAAAAAATTCGTGAACTTTGAATACAGCCTGAACGCCGCGCTCATCCGCTTCTGATGGTTTCCGTCAAACTTTATGAAATATGGGTTTTCTGTTTTTAAATGATTAAACTTCAATGAAGATTCTTCATTGAAGAATATAAAAAAGGACAATTTATTGACAAGGACTTGAAATAGACACCGGTGATAAATTAACAAGAATGTAAATGCAACAATAACACATAATACTTGGTCTTGGTAAATA
>JAQIVZ010000769.1:0-50125 GCA_034700945.1 Arrhopalites spinosus | reverse complement strand
ATAGCAATACTCGTGAGCTGAAACTTTCTCTTGTCTATAAAAAAAACTTGACTTTCTTTTTATTTGATTTAAAAAACCTTTTTTCTTGAATTATATTTTACATGTGGGGACTTTATTTTAATTTTTTTTTGTACAAAAATCAAATGAAAAAAAGAAAAGAAAACTTTAGTGCTTATTTTTTGGATTGGAAAGAACTGTGTGCAACTCTCAAATTTTTTTTTGAAGAATTGGAATTGAAATTAATATTTTAATTTAAAAAAAAACTTAGTGGGGATTAATTGATTTACCTAATTTTTATGTCGCTTGTTGTCAATTATGGACTCTACTCACTGCTCTACCTATAGCTACTCTAGCTACTAGTCGCCCTAGTAGTGGCAAGGGTGACGGGGATTCTTCGAAATTGGCCAAACCGCAGTTTGATAAAAGTGAGGGAATCTACAAGGAATATACATTATACATTATTAATTGTCTGCTAAACTAAACTAAGCTACTATAACTTTATTTTAATGGCTTCTCTATTCGTGCTTCTCTCTTGCCACTGTACAAATATCAAATACTGTTTTTGATATTATAATCATTTTTTTTGTGTGTTACAATCAATTTAAATGTTACAATTAATTTTTGTTTAGATAATTAATTGTTGTTCCTTTTCTAAAAACGTTCTCTCATTTCTTTGTGTCTATCTTCTCTCATCTGCATGCTCATGCTTGCTTGCAAGTTAATGTTGATACAATGCATAACATATCTATTTACATGACACGTATATATATATATGGATATATACTATACTTGAATATTTTGTAGTTATTTAAAATTATGAACCTAAATATTGATGTAATCATGATTATGATATGATGCTCTCTCTCAAATTTGAATGTGTGAATGTTCATGTGCTGTCGTCAATGTGTACCTTTAAAATACATATATATAACTATATTATATTATATATATTCAATATAATGCCCGTCTCACTTAACATATAGATGTGTGTCTCTCAATATAATAATCCGATGACCAATGTTTTGTGTTCTCTCTGATCGTCCTTCAAACTTATTTAATTTTTAAATTGTGACTCCTCATTAAAAATGTTATTTCATTCTCAATACAGACTCGGCAGATCCGTACATGGGTTACCATGAACCCGTAGTCAAGTCTCCCCCAGAACCCACAAGAGTTAAGTCACCAGAACAGGTAAAAACACGTTTATAAAATTTAAATTTTATTTGTCAAATTTTGGAAACGTTTTTTTTAAAAAAAAAAGTCATTTGTTTATTTTTTCTTTCCAGGTTTTGAGATCTCCAGGTAGGTCAAGATAATTAACAATATTTTTATGGTAAAACTATGAAATGTGATAAGAATTTTTAATTCATGTTAAATTTGTTTTGATTATGTAGATCCAGTAAACTGGACAGTGCCACTAGACACGTAAAAATTTAACTTTATTTAATTTAAATGTGGATAGTAAATAATTAATGATTATTTGTTATAATAATTAACTCTTCAATAATTTATTTGTAGAACGAAGAGCTTTACAGTCACCCAGAACATACGCGAAGGTAAATAGTTCATTAGTAAAAGGACTAATAAGTGACTAAAACACACAAAAAAATCACACGTAAATGTCGTATAAATTTCACCTCAGTGAATCTTTGTCAAAAATCAGCAAAATGATAATATTTCCCCCCTCTGTATATCTGTTAGCACCACCACAGAGTCCCCGATTTCGCCAAGGTAAACTTTCACCTCACTTTTACCTCTCTCTCTCTCTCCATCATTCTCTCTCTTGCTTTCTCTCTCTCTCTCTTTCTCTATTGTAAACCAATTGGTTGCTTCTTGTAAATAAAGCCTTTAAAAAATTGTAATTGGTAAATTACCCATTCTCTCGTAGATTGTCGTAGTTTGCACAATACATGTGTAATTAATGACATGAAAATAATTTGTGTTCATCAAATGACTATAATTTAAACAATAATTGTACTACAATTATTATTGTTGTGTCTTTCAGCTTTTTTATTAATCTTTTAAAACTTTCTTTTTCAGTGTTAAAATGTACTTTAAGAAATTTTTAGAATATAGTTTTAGTGTCTTGACTTTTATTTTACAGGAGAAAAGTTACATGGAGATATTCGTAATATTCATCATCCAACGTCCACTCACCACTCATCGGTTCGTTCCTTTTAAAAATATCATTGTAAAATAAAAAGTGATTGATTATTCATGAAACATTAATTAAAAAATGGTTCGTCCTCTTGACCTTAGGCTGGGTCAACGTTGGCCTCTTCTCCCATCTCAACATTTTCCACTCGCTCAGCACCATTAACCTCCTCTGGCCAAGTATCTGGGACTGTTCCTACTTCTTCTTCAAAGTCTTCGACGGTCACAACAAAAGTCTCCACTGGCACTCCGCCAGTCTCTGCTTCCAATGAATCTGGTGGGGGGAAGTCAACCAATGCTTCTGGTGGTGGTGCAGGTATACTATTTCTCAACCAAAGTAGCTTCGACCTGCTTTCTCCTTCCCAGACTCATCTATTATCCTCCTCAACCACCGGAGATGTGGAACAACTCTCCTTTTAATTCATGAATGTCAAAAGAAAGAGATTTATTTACTACAATTATGATAATAAGTTCTATTTCAATGTCACAAAAGTCACCTCTCTTAAAAATTATCTTACTCTTGTCAAAGTCTCCATATATATATACATTAGATGTATATACATATATATGGATCTTGTGTCTTGTTGCCGCCTTACTTTATAAATAGAAAAAAAACCAAAAATCTTCCAACACATCTTCATTCTGTATTTGCCTCTACTAGTGAACGTATGTGTATGTGGTGTTGTATTTAGTCATGTTCTCTGTGCCTGCTCATGGTCATAGTCCAATTTCTTGTTGTTGTCCTCGTCATTTTTTCACGCCTCTCTCTCTAAGTCTCTCGCAAAAAAAATCAATTTGATAAATATTATTTCACACAAACACACACACACATTAAATATAATAAAGGGGCTGATAATTGGCTGTTAATTATACAAATATGTATATATATATATATATGTCTATGTATACAAAGAGATGTTTATTCCACAGAATTTTTGACAAAAGAATTGGGTTTTGGGGGAATTGCTTGATTATTTTGTTAGGTCCTGGGATGACGGGTGATGGTAGTGCTTCTAAGCTTAAACAAACTTCTGCTTCAAAGTTAGAGCAGTCAAAGCTTTCTCAGTCAACTCATCAGAATCATACGATCAATGGATTTGAGGATAAACCACCACCAACCGTACCGCTACGAATAATACAAAAAGAGAAAGTTGGACTGGGTAGCTCTACCACAGCTAAATCATCTCCTCCTCATCCTCAACCACGAATGGGAGTTGCAGCAGCTTCAAGAACAAATAAAGACTTTGCCAAAATTTCCTCCAACACGGGAACATCAATTACAGGAGTTGCAACCACCACACCAGACAAGAAAAGACCCACCTCGTCTGCATTGGATAAGACTAAGCCAAAGGTAGGGAGTGGTGGACCAACCCTCAAATGTGTTGATGAGCCCACATTTATGTTTGATGCTCCAAAAGCATCTTCTACAGTGACTACAAGTAAATCTACAATAGACTCATCTAAATCAGTCCCCCCTAAATTACCAGAGCCCATGAAACCAATTCCAAGTAAACTTCCGGAACCTTTCAAGACAATGTCCATGTCTAGTAAGGCTCCGGAGGCAACTGTGAAATCCATTCCTTCTTCTGTGGGGGCCACCACTAAGGAAGTACCAAAATCAATGCCATCGTCGACAGTGTCATCGACTACTTTGACTAAAGAAAGTCCACCCACTAAGCCAATCCCCCCAAAGTCTCCCATGCCCCCGTATGTGTCCAACAAGTATCAACCGGAGGTGTCACCCAAGTCAATGCCTCCAAAATTACCAGAGTCGCCAAAACCAACGTCAATGACCCCTTCGAGTTTGAGTAAAATACCAGAACCATCAAAATTTTCAACGGTAGGGTCAAGACCAAGTCAAGTGGAACCAACCCTGCCTTCAATGACTGCGAGCTCATACATAAGTGGTAGTAGTAGTGGAATTAAAGGGCCAAGTGATCGTAGTAGTCAAGCTAAAAGTTCTTTTCGTGTACTAGAGGCTCCAGTGTCACCACCATCCTCGACAGGTATATTTCAAATTGACTCAAATCTCAAGAAAAAAGAATCCTTAGCTTTCGTTCCTCCGGCTCCAGTCTCAGCCCCAAAGAAAACAATTGGGGGAATTTCACAAGTCTCTGAAAGTCCTCCTCCTCTTCCGTCGTCAAAAGGATCAGGGTATAGAGTATTAGAGGCTCCAGATGACCCCGATGAGCCCACAGTGTCTGTAATCTCGCCTTCATCAGGACGCAGCAGGGCATCCGATGTTTTAGAAAAAGCTCGTCATCGTTTTGACAAATTCTGGGGCAAAAGTAAAGACGGAGAGGACAAGTAAATAATATATAAATGATATATATAAGTACATGCGTATTTACTATTAATTATCAATTTTATAATATACATTAATTATATTTTGTCGTCTCAAAATCTTGCAAATTTCATTTGATAATTTTTTAGAACGACATTGTAAAATTGTATTCACACATCGCAGTTAATTCCAAGAACAAAAAAAACACTAGACGTGTAATTTAACTACCCGCAAGAATATATATATTATATAGGTAATATAGGACATAAGATGAATTTGTTAAAGAAAATGTTGTATTATTTTATGCAGCTCAGTAGGAATAAGAATACATATGCTCTCTTTGTTGAAAGTCATCTTTTTTGTAAAAAGAAGAACAATATACTGACAAGCACTGAATTTTTTCAAACTACGTAAAAAAAACTGTAGATTAAGTCTGTACTCATTTCCCTAAAATAAATAAATAAAAAATTATTGCAAACTACAATTAAATTATATAAAAAAGAAGAAAAAATGATTGTTAACAAATGCACATTATGCAGTATAGCCTTGAGGCAGACATTCATTTGCTACCATTTAACTTATAAATTTATTAATATAGAGATCGTGTAAAAATATTAAAATACAATTAACCTGTCACGCGACGACTGAACGAATTTTTACTGTAATTAACGTACAGACTATATAAAAAATACACATATTTAATTGTCACTGTTGAACTTTGAATGGATCTGAGCTGACTTTCCCTACATGTATATGTATTATATTATTATAAATAATACTGAGACTCAATAAATATAGAATGCTCTGCTAAAATATTTAATTCAACAAAATTATTTATTATTATGCAATTCTGGTAAAATTATATAACATATTTAGACATATTAAATGCCTATATATACATACAATATATATATATTATGAAGAAATGTATAGAAGAGGAAATATTATATGAGTTGACCGTATATTGTAAATATATATATATACTTATATATAAAAAAGAACTCGTCATGGATTGAAGAGGTTGTGATAATAGTGAAAGCTCTTATTAGGGATATTTGCAAAAAAAAGGACTTTTGATGAACATAATCATGTCAGTGTGTAAAATTATTGTAATAAAGTGAACAAAAGGACATTTTTTGGATTGATTTTATTTCTTCAACTTGGTTGAATGTTGAAATAAATATGAACACTAATTGTAGAAAAAACATTTTTATGAGTCGTGAATTTTACAGTGTGAATTTGTAGTAAGTACTTCAAGAGAAAAAAAAAGTCCCGGACACAAGCTACAGCTTCTTACTTATATGACATACAACAACAATGTATTATATGAAAATATATTTAAAAGAAAATCTTCAAAAAAAAATAAAAATAATTGTGTGACAGTTTTTTGGAGAGCTTTATGTAACCCTGACTAATTCATGATCGAAAGAGTCGGAAAAAAAATTCTCTCAAAACCATTCTCAACATCATCAAGCCATTCTTAATTTAAGCTGAAAATCAATTAAGTGCTTAATATGATTATTATTTGTAAGCTATGCTACCAGATATATAAGGTGTAAAAGTCAATAATAAAAACAACACGTCAATAAAGAATTCACAATAATATACTTGTATAAAATCATCCTCCATCAACTTATATGATCCTTAATTTTGGCTTTCTTATTCTATTTTGAAGATGGTTAGTTCATTTATAATTCAGATAAAATAATGAACATATAAATAATGCCTCCCTATCTTCACTGTAGTCCAAATTTTGATTCTCATTCGCCAACTTTTATTCAGCATTATTCTTAATTAATTTACAACTGCAATCCATGTAGAATAAGTACTATTTAATAATGCAATTGAAAATAATTGGTATAAGTTTTTTTTTGTTGAAGAAATTACATTTTCTGTTGTACAATTAATAGCAGCGTTCATTGTAAAATCATAGTATAGATTTGATCACACTTTACTATAATATATGGAGCATAAATGCTGGTGCTATTAATCAACTTTGTTACAATACATTATTAATATTTACACATCACATTACTGGTTACAAACACTAAATTATCAACATATACTAACATGACTGCGATGATATTCACACTTAATACACAACAATGACGACAACAAGATTTCACAAAATAAGGATGAGAGTGACCATAATAATAAATACACTCACGTATTTCTTTTCTCTTTCTTTCTCTCTTTTTTTTTGAGCTGACATAAAAACAATACAGAAGAAGACGACAACAGAAATATATATAAACCCTTAATAATGATGGAATAACACTTATCTATACATCTACATTAGCGACTAACACTAACAAGAGGAATGTATGATATTATACTTGAATTCATGGTACAATACAAGTATTCATACTGCCACTACTCGGGTCCACCAAATGATATGGGCTTTCCCTTGGGATCATCAAACTTGTCCATAGTCTTGACATCCATAATCATTGCCAAACCCCAGGTGATGACTCCGATGAGTATAAATGCAATGAAGACTCCAGACAAAATCCCGGGTGTAAAGTATCCAACACAATCGTACGGTTCTCCAAAACGATCATTTGGTGTTCCATTGAAGGCTTGAAGCTGTAAGAATGTGAATGATGTCAATACATTTGAAACACATTTTATTATACAATGCATAAAATTTGAAGAAGTGAAATAGAACTAACCTGAAGACCAAGAAATTCAAGAGTAAGTGTGTAGTTGGTTAATTTCACATTCCCGTCAAAGTCTGGATAGAGTTTTCCAAATCGGCTACAATGAAATGCACGATCTCTTGGAGACTCTAATGGGATTCCTGCCAGCAGTTGGAGAGTTTCTGGGTAATTATTACTCCTAATATTTGCAGTCGCATTGGACAATATATAGTAATGTCTTGGAGTTTGCAACAATGTTAAGCTATTGAATAAAATACAAAAGTTAAAAATTACAAATTAGGTTTGTACTACGATTAAATTAAAATAAATAGAAATGAGAATTTTAATTTTTCACCAACGTGAGATTGAATTCTTTCAAAACATCATCTGCTGCCTCGGCTTTACGATCAAATGCGAGGTTCATTACAATAGTTTCCGGTTGAGTTTTGTTAACAGCAACATTATACTTGATGACTGTATTTGTATTGTTGTAATTTACAACTCTAAAAGAAAAGAAACCATATTCATCAAAATATTTTTAATTGAAGAAAAACAATCGCAATTACTAATTCCACATTTAATTTGTAGCTTACTTTGCAGTTAAGGATGAATCCGTGCTTCGAGGTATTACTGAAAATACTACCTGGTCAAAATAAAACAATAAATTTGGATCATCCTTAATCAAAAATCCCCAACTCCCAGTTGACAATACTAGGATGACTCCCAATAATGAATTCCACATTTTGGACATGATTATTTATTTAATACACTATTATTTTAATTTAGACACAAAAAAATATGTTGACTAGAAGAGTCAGTCAAACGATGGTCTTGAGAAATAATTAAATGTAAACTACAATTCCTTTGCACTTGTAGTAAGTTATTTTCAATCCATAACCAAGTTAGAGGCTACGCCTTATAAACACACATTAACTATTACTTAATAGACCCTCTTGACTTGAATACAATTATTTATTTAAATCACATACAAAATAAAATCAGATGGTAGACCCGGGAGTGTGGAAATTTTGAAGTCAAATTTCTGTAGGAAAAAAACGGAAAAAATAGTAGGGATTCGTGTTCTATAATTTTCCAACTACATATTTATTATAGAGTTTATATCAACCACAAAATACAGCACTTGATAAGGAAAGTAAATGGACATATAATCATCAGGTAGTAAAAAGTACTGGAAACCTCTATTAGGTGAGTCTGGCTGTAGCTCTTTGACGATTTCGTCACTAAAACAAGATGCAGAACGTGTAACAAAACAACGAATGTTTCAGTCGGCAAAGCTATTCATTCGTTTTAGACTAATTCATAGTAGTAAGATACTTGTAAGTTCATTTAAATTTTCTACAAAAATGCCTCCCGTTAATTCGGACGAGGCCCTTCGAAGAATTGAGGAAGCTATTAAGGCCAACAAAGTTACCATTTTCAGTAAATCCTACTGCCCCTTTTGTAACAAGGTAAATTTTTTAAAATTTAATTCTCTCTTGTCATGTCTAAATGTCATTCTTTCCTAAATGAAATTCAAAAAAACAACTAGAGTCGTAATTTTATGTTTGACCTTAGGTAAAAGGACTTTTCAATGATTTAAATACCCCATACTGGGCCTTGGAGTTGGACAACATCGATAAAAGTAATTGCTCAATCACATTTATTTTTCAATTTACATAAGATTGTGAACACCCTTATACCACATAAATAAAAGCATGTACTATAATTATATAACGTAATATACTATTTTTAGTATGTATGGTGAGAATGACAGCAATATTTATTTATTTAAGGATTATTTCAAGATTAGCATGGATTCAACGTAATTTTTTTTGTTAATATTAGATCTTTTTAATATAAAGTTCAAAAAACTGTGCCATATGCCTTTTTCAGAATAATTTTTTTTAATTTTTAGTACAACTACTACTTGAATGTATTTTTATAAATCATTATTGACAATAATAATATTTATCCCAGTAATTTTTGATCTGTCCTCATAGTACACATGCTACACTACCAACAGGCTTATGAATGTTAGATTTGCTGGTGCTAATCAATCAGGCTATTATTAGTCCTGTATAACTTTGTGTAGTTTTTGTACAAATTTGTACAAGTCAAATGAATGACAATCTACTTCGACCATGGTGAAGACAAACAGTAGTGACATAAAAAAGGATCGATATCCGGAGCACAAAAATTATGGTTATATGTACTATAAATACTTGTAGAGAGAGAGAGAGAGAGAGAGAGAGAGATGTGTTATGTTTGCATTTATAACTTATGACGGTCCACCCTTTTACTTTCAATATGAGAACACCTGGTTATGAGATCATTTGATATATGTTCGTTGTACATGTATAATGTATTACATGATACATGTGTGTTTATTAGCACGAGAAAATCGAAACTCGGTATTTGACCCGTAAAAAAAATTTACAGACTTTGTCGCAGTCGAGTGCATTTCATCCTGGAGGCAACATTGCATTGAATTCTCTGGAGACTTTTAGCCACATAAAAATCATTTAAAAAGTTGCCTAGTACTGACATGTAGAACGAACAAAGTAGACTAAAAGGCTAGGCAGACACACTTTTTTTTGTCAAATATAATTTTTACCTTTTCAGTTCTGCAGTGAACATGCATGAACTCAAAACTGTTTGTAAAATGCCAAATTGTCAAAAATATCAACAAGTAGTAGTGCTGACCACTTTTTCAATTGTCAGTGTTCATTTTTACACCTTATTTAAAAAAGTTTTAAAGATGAGCCTTGAACAATATAGAGAACCCATTTGAAAAAAAGAAAAGTGAGTGTTAGTAGTGCGTTTTTTTTTAGTTTTTACTTATTCATAAAATGGGTGGTTCACTTGGAAGATGCGACAGGTTGCATTCATGTTTTGGTACAGTCTCACTATTACATTTATATACAAGTAGTTTATGGGATGGAAACATAATCTCTTTATATGCTGTGTAATCGTTTTTAAAATGGTGAGATTCTTCTTTTGTTGCAGATGATGCATCGTTACTACAAGATGCTCTTAAACAAAAAACTGGCATGTCCACAGTTCCTAATGTCTTCGTAAATGGTCAACAGTAAGTTTGCATGTTTTCAAAGTTTTTTTATTGAACTTTAACTCTCATAATTTTGTACATTTGTTGACTCATGAAGATGAAAACATTACATGTAAGTATTTCTCGTGCTTAATTGTACACTAAAATGGGATTTTAATTTACGCAGTATTGGCGGCTGTGATGATACATTCAAGTTCCATGATCAAAAGAAGGTATCTCATCATGATTTTCAAACCCTAAATGGTTAAAAATAAATCTGTAATGAATCTGTCCTTGAATTTAATTTGTCATTTGTCATAAACTTAATTTTAAATTCTATTGCAGCTCCTTCCTCTCCTTGGAATTCAAGAACCCGAAGAAGAAGAGAGTCTTTATCAATATGATTTGGTAGTCATTGGTGGTGGATCAGGAGGTCTTGCAGCGTCCAAGGTATAATGAGTATTTCCCTTCTTTGTCCTAATGTGCTACATTGTTTACAAATCGTTTATCAATAAAGTCAATAAAATATTCCTGTGTCTAATTTGCCAGGCTGCTGCAAAGCTAGGGAAAAAAGTTGCTGTTTGTGACTTTGTGAAACCAACTCCGATAGGAACTACCTGGGGATTAGGTGGAACTTGTGTCAATGTTGGGTAAGATTATTCTCTTTCATTTCAAATAATTCAAGTAAATATACTTGTAGTAATTTCATAGTACATAGTTAACATTTAATTATGTACAACACTAATTTAATTCCTCAATGTATAGTTGCATTCCCAAAAAACTGATGCATCAAGCTGCTCTTTTAGGAACGTTTATTAAGGATGCCGGAAGCTTTGGTTGGAGTGTACCAGATCCACGTAAGTTAAAAAAATGCGGGTAGAATTCTAGTAAGATTTTAAATAAGTCATTCATGCTGATTGCTGATTTTGTGACAAATAATGATAATGATTGTACTTTAATATAGAAACTCATGATTGGAATGCTCTTGTTGAGGTATGTCTTTTTTTGTTTTTAACAGTTGATGCTAATACATGAATTTACATATGATGCATAAAATAATGTTGTTTCATCTCTTCAAATTACAGGGTATTCAAAATTACATTGGTTCCTTGAATTGGGGATACAGGGTTGCATTGAGAGAGGGCAAAGTTACTTACCTGAATGAATATGCAGAGTTCATAGACGAACATACACTTTTGGTAAATTTTATTATTATAAAGTTTATTTTAAATTAATTGACCCTTATTTACATAGTTGTTGGTTTAAATTTTTTTAGACAACAAATAAAAAGAACAAAACACAAAAGATCACATCACAAAATTTCTTGATTGCTGTTGGAGGCCGACCTAAATATCCTGAAATTCCTGGTGCTCAGGAATATGGCATTACTTCTGATGATTTGTTTAGTTTACCATATAATCCTGGCAAGACTCTCTTTGTGGGTGCTTCTTACATTGCCTTAGAATGTGCTGGATTTCTAGCTGGTTTTGGAATCGATACAACAGTCATGGTATAATTTAGACTATGAAATTTCCACTCTACATAATTGAAATTTCTAATTTCAGAATTTCGTATTAATAATATGAACTACTTACTCATATGGTCATTATGTGTGTACATAGGTCAGATCAATACTCCTTCGAGGATTTGATCAACAAATTGCTGAAATGATTGGTGAATTTATGGTCTCACACAATATAAGATTTCTCCGTCAATGGATTCCAGTTGGAATTAAGAAGATTGAAGAAGGCACTCCACCGAGGCTACTAGTTCAGTACCAGTCTACTGAGAATGGTGAAATCGTGGAGGAAGAATACAATACTGTTGTGTTTGCAATCGGTAGAGATCCCTGTACTCCAACTTTAAATTTAGAAAAAATTGGTGTTCAACTTAGCAAAAGGTAACAAATTTTACTCCTACAGATATCATGTACATTGTGAAAGACTACAATAAATGAATGCTTTTGTTTATTCACTTTATTCTATAGAACAGGGAAGGTATTGACCAATGATGCAGATCAATCTTCTCTCCCAAATGTATATGCCATTGGTGATGTGGCTGAAAATCGACCAGAACTAACCCCTGTTGCAATTCAAGCTGGTGTACTCCTTGCTCAGGTACACTAACTAGTTTACAACAGTATTTTTACCCAATTTTTAATATTAAGAAAATTATATTTTTATGTGAGGTTCGCAATAGTATAGCAATTCATTTGATGCATATTTGATAAATATAGAGATTGTATGGTGGGAAGAAAATATTGACTGACTACGACAAAGTTCCAACAACAGTATTTACTCCATTGGAATATGGTTGTGTGGGACTTTCGGAAGAAGATGCTATTTCCAAGTATGGCGAATCCAACATTGAAATTTATCATTCGAATTTCCAGGCACTAGAACACACAGTCCCTAAACGGGATGAAAATAAATGTTATGCAAAATTAGTGTGTAATAAAGCAGACAACGTAAGTTCCATTATCAGTATTATCGAATTAATTAAAAAACATATGTCAGTACAATTATGTTTTGTAATATAGGAACGGGTGGTTGGTTTTCATTACCTTGGTCCCAATGCTGGAGAAATTACTCAGGGATTTGCAATTGGAATTAAAATGAATGCTACAAAATCAGATTTTGATGGATTGATTGGAATCCATCCAACTTGTGCAGAGGTAAGAATTTGACCTTTGTTTAACAAGTCATTAAAATATGTACTAAATACTGAATATATCCATTTTTATTACGACTGAATTGTATCTAAATTATATACTTATTCTTTCTTTTTAACAGATTTTCACAACGTTAAATATTACAAAGTCCTCTGGACAGAGCACTTTGAAATCGGGTTGCTGAGGTTAGGAGTCGTATAGGATTGAATTTTCTCCAAGAAAATATCCTATACAAGCGTACTCGCTAAATGGATTCTCTTTCCAGAATTTGTGAGACCTTTTTTGGTTTCATTCATGGCGATTTTATTCAAAACCTAATATTTTTGGGCGAATAAAGTCTGATTTATTGAAGGAAGGAATCAAAATACTCTACATGTCATAATAATAAATATATTATAAGCCCAATATTATGGTTATTATTTTTCATGAAAACACTGCAAGTTTTCATTAATCTTGTGCGATATACTTTCTGTTGATAAAATAAGATTGGAATGTGTCCCAGTTTCAAAAAATGCCTTAATAGTATCTGTTGAACAGAGTAATATGAAAATAAAGAAATACCAAAATTTACATGAGAAAGAACGTGTTGACTTTTTAAAAATTGATTTCATTCATATCGTTCATTTATAAATTATATACATAGTACAATAACGATGGGGTCATGAAACTTTCTTTAAGTCTGATTTAGAGTTTAATAATTGGACAATAATTTAGTGGTACATTAGAGTGACGATGTTATATGACGATGAAGGCAGTAGTATTTTATGACAAATACTATTTTTTCTTTTGTGCTTGAGACCAAGGAAATCCTCTGAAGTAGAGAAGGTCCTTATAAAAAAGAAATATTTATTAAGGTCGTAAATTTCATGACGGCAAATTGATAAAATAATTGTGAAACTCACTTGGACATTATGGCAGATGTTGTAGGCATTAGTCATTGCAACAACTCCTAAAAAACAAAACAAATCCAAAAGTCTTTTTCAGTGACCTATGGTCAATATAGGGGACTATAAATTTTACCAAATATATCACAAATTTCTCTGCTTCTTCTTCCTGTAAATACAATATGCATGATTAAATATTTAGTATTTAAATAAGTATATGCCTCATTGTCTGACAAGGTGTTGATTTTACTATAGGTACATACTATATAAAGAAGAAGCAAAGTAACAATTATTAGAAATTCATTGTCTCACCACTTCTACGTTCCTTCTTTTTCCCTTTTTTGGCACCTTTTGCTTGCTGTCCATTGCCGTTCTGAAATTTTTACAAAATCTGAGAAGTATGAGCTGTAATCTTTACTATGCAATTTTTGTATGTATGGTAAGTTTATACTGAATAATGATGCTCCACAAAGCCTTCACTTCAAAAAAAAACTTACCATCTCCAAATTTTCATGAACCTTTCTTCACTGTAATAGTACAGGAGAAAGTTTAAGAACTTTCACTGACACTCTCATTAGTTAAATCAGTTTTCACCCTTAGGTACCTACTAATGATTATCGATAAAACATTGTGGTATACTTATGTATATGCATAGTAGTAGGTGCATTGACAAAAAATGTATTAATCATTGTATGAACGAAAAATTAAGAAGATAAATGGAAATAAATGCTTTTTAAACAGTTTTTTACTGTGTGCAGCCTACATGGGCTGAAATATAGTATTCATTTATTTATTGTTATTTAATTGTTATTTATAACAATTTTTCTTGATTTTTTAAGTATTAGAGTTCAAAGCCCGTGAACATAAAACATGTACAGCAAAATAATATTATCTGTACATGTTGTATTATATGTGTATTATACAAACATAGTACTAATATAATTGTAATTCTAGTACTTATATGTTTCAAAATTTAAATTGAATTGTGTTGTCTACAACATAAAGTATTTCGGTCTTAGGTGAAGCTGAAACTAAACTACATGTAAAATTTGTAACTTAATAAATTAAATAAGAATTAATATAATATTAATAATATTATTACAGAGTTTGATAAATGAAACCCTCCTGCATATTCTCGACTTGACGTGATAAACTAACGTGAGAATAATACGATACTCTCATATCAACATTATTATTATGCCAACATATTAAATTTGCCATTGAAGGCTCTTTGTGTTTTGTTTTGTAATATCTAAAATATTTTAGACTACTTGTACCATATTTAACCATAGACATATTACAATATTAGCATAATTAAAAAGTACCAGTCTATAAATACTCTAGTACCCCCAAAAAACTGTTAAACTAATAAAGTTAATTTTTGTCCGACCAAGAAAAAAAACCAAGATATTTTCTCGTCTTGTATATAATTGTGTAGTAAAAATCTGTGTGTGCAGATCAAGAGATCATTTTTTGTTCCCTTCTCTATTCCAACGTGAGGTCAGGAAAGAGGGGTTCATCAATATTACCAACAGCATCCCAAGTGTCCGTGATATCATAGCCATTGTCAAAAAAAAGTTGCATGTTATCAAAATTCTCCAACAAAATTGTTGACTTTTGTTTGTAGTCAACAAATTTTTCAATTGGTGGTGGTGTAAGGGGCATTGATGGGGAAACAGGGACTTGAAGAAGGCCAAACTCTGCTTCTACAAGAGGCAATGATGATTCTGAGTTTGAGTTGTTGTCATCTTCACTGTCAGAAGTAAACTCTGTTGTTTCGGTGGCTTCAAGGTCCATACTTTCATCTAGACTATTTATCCAGGTATGTCCGCTTTCATTGTCGTCCAACATTTGAGGCTCCGAGCTCGTCTCTCCGTCGACAATTTCTGAGGTGACGATCTAACAATGCAGAAGACAGAAAAATTAATTTTTTTGACACAACAATCTCTCCTACTTCCTTCCTCATACAAGTGATTATTTATTCATATTGTATCAAATTGTTAAAATTATTTACCTGCTCAAGATTGGCAAGCTGACTTTCTGGGCTGAGGATTTGTTTTGAAAATGCTTCAAGTGCTTCAATGAAGTCGGGTGATTCAAAATCAATCGGGATAGGACCCACATCACAAGGAGGAAAGCTAACGTTTGCTGACAATCTTGTCCCTTCGGCAGAGGGACTGTGCGGGGCACAGCAGGCTCCAAAGAATTACAGCAATCCGTAGGATTTTCTTCAACTGGTGTGGGTTCTTCCTTGATCTTGATCTCCGTAGTCATTGAGGTCATCTTTTGCAATTTCTTCTCCAAATCTTCAACCATGGCTCTTAAACTTGCATTCTCCTCAGTCAACTTGTCATTGTTGGTCGATAAAGTGCGATTTTGTTCCTTTATTGATTCACTGTCTGAGACTAGTCTTCTTATTGTCTTTTCTTGTTCGGAAATGAAAGCCTTTTGTCGGTCTCTGGCACTCTGAGCTGAAATTCTGTTCATCATTTTCCGATGTTGTGCCTTCTCTTCTGATGTCATATGGTCTAATTTGGCTCTCTTTCTCGGTCTTGGAGTGTCTCCCCCATTTGATGACTCGGGGGTACTTGGTGATGTGATAACTTCAATGAATTGATCTGAATCCATACTTATAAGCTCAACACCATTAAGAGAGGACACATCCACAATTTCAATTTTGACATCACTGTCCATGTCATTCCGTATGGGAATCAACGACTCCTTCCGACTCCGAACTTGTTGGACGTAAATCATTGTTTTTTTGTTGACTTCAAATGATCTTTATCAAGTTATGATCTACAAAAACAAAAAGAATATTTATAAATACAACAGGCTGGCTTTTAAAACTTGTGTAAGTACCATATGTAAAAAATTAATCTTGTTTTCAAACAGAATCAAAAGTATTTACAATGTTATTATTTAATATTGAATAACTTAAACAATAAATAACTTTTACTACAATTACTATATTCATATTGACAATTGTTATTGTGTGACACAAAATAGAAATAATAATTCTTCTACAACCTTCTAGAAACATACTGCGTAATAGAAAAAATAGTTAATTACCTTGAGAGTGGAATTAAGATTGAAAATTTAATTGTCTTGATTTTGACACTCTATCAGTACTCTTCTTCGGATCCAACTGATGTTTTTACAAATTTTCATGACTCTTTTTCTCAACCTCTGAATTTTGACACAAGAAATTATTTACTGAAAATATCGAGTAGACGTTCGAGTAGTTTTGCTTCCTTCATTCTGATGAAATTCACTTCAATGACGTTCATTCGATTGAGCTTACGTGGCAAAGTCTGTATGGTATCTTTTTTTTTCTCAAAGCATCCAAAAGTACTAATCACCTTTGTCCGTCCGTCCATTCCGAAAAAAACATTGATTATTGGGATTTGGGAGAGAAATTATGTTTCAAAAAGACTTTTTTTGAAGAGTTAATGAGTAAAACATTAGGAACTTTCATTTTATGATTTATATTACTCAAATAATTATTTTAATAACTGAATAGATAGTATTTGAGGCCGCAAAGCGATTGATGAGTCATCAACACACAAAAGTACCTGACCTCATTTACATAGAATACATTTATGATGAAATCCAAAGTTCAAGTTTGCATGATGAAACTTTGGACATTGTTAACTCAACTATTCTGTAGAAGTTAAAAGGGAATGAAAAACTTATCTGCGTAAATGTTTTGATTAACATTTCCAATTAAATTTTTAACAAAAAAAAGTGTTTACATTTCATTCATGCCTGCATGAATCATGCAATGATGGAACATGAGTATTTCTGGATGTTTTATAGATTTCCTTGTTTTGGAACGTAATATGAACTCTCGGCTGGGATTTTTTGGGAGCACGTTGTGATCTTTTGGATAAAAAACAAAAGAATTAATCCATCAAAATGGGCAAGATTCGCAAAAAGGTAATTGTATATTGTCCCATAGTTTAGTGGCATAAGTTTACACTAGTTGGCCATTCATATTTTATCTAATTTTTGATATTTTTTTACAGTATGCGGGAGGAGAGGCAACTCAATACATGAGCCGTAAACATGCCTTGTTGAAGCTACAATTGAGTTTGAAGATGTTTCGAAAACTATGTATTTTGAAGGGGATATATCCAAGGGAGCCCACGAACCGGAAAAGAGCTCAAAAGGGATCTACAGAAAAGAAGACATTGTACTTGAAAAAAGATATTCAGTTTCTTCTCCATGAACCCATTGTTTGGAAGATGCGGGATCATAAAGTATTCTTACGGAAAAAGAAGAGGGCAAAGGTACTTCGAGATAATGAGGCATTTGAACGGGCTGTTGCTAATAAACCAACCTATCGTCTGGATCATATTGTCAAGGAAAGATATCCTACCTTTATTGATGCTATTCGGGACTTGGATGACTGTCTTACCCTCTGTTTCCTCTTCTCAACATTTCCAAGTCTTCGTTTTGTTCCTGGTGGAGTATCAAAATTATGTAGACGTCTCACCGTTGAATTTCTACACTATGTTATTGAAGCTAGAGCTTTACGTAAAGTCTTTGTCTCTATTAAAGGATACTATTATCAAGCAGAAATTAAGGGTCAAACTATCACATGGATTATCCCTCATACCTTTGGATTCACACCACAATCACCAGATGAAGTAGACTTTCGAATTATGGCAACTTTTGTACAATTTTATACAACAGTTTTGGGTTTCATCAACTTTCGCCTCTTTAGTTCTCTCAATATATTCTATCCACCCAAATTATTATCAACTCTGCCCACCAATGAGTCCAATGGAGACACAACATCTGAGAATGGTCAAGAATTAGCATCAGCTGATGAACTTTTGTCAGAAAGAGTTGCTGCCTTAAATCAAAGTATACTCAAACAAGGGAATGATGGAGATGCTGAAGGAGAGAAGGAACAAGAATTGGATGAATTTCCAGACTCTGATGATCCCAATAAAGTTGAGGAAATGAAAAAGGAGGCTGCTCGTATTGCCAAACTTAAGACTCTTTTTAATGGATTTAAATTTTTCTTGAATCGTGAAATACCTCGTGAACCTCTCACATTTGTCATTCGTAGTGTAGGTGGACAAGTGTCCTGGGATCGGGACATTTTTCCTGGTGCTACATTTGATGTAAACGACCAAAGTATTACTCATCAAATTGTGGATCGTAATGATATGAACACTCAACACCTGTCTCGTACATATATTCAACCGCAATGGATCTTTGACTCATTCAATGCTCGTCAATTACTACCTGTAGAAAATTACTTTCCTGGAGCTATTCTTCCACCTCATGTGTCACCCTTCCATACAGAGAGAGAGGGAGACTACATAGCACCAGAAAAGAGAAAGTTCTTTGACATGGAGAAAGGAATTTCAGCTGCTCAATTGATGGTAGAGGAAAAGAAAGATGACAGTGAAGAAGAAACATTTGAAGACGACGAGAATGAGGATGACAATGCATCTGACCAAGAAGAGATTGACCAAGACGACGAAGAGGAGGATGAAGAAGAGGTCGCTGATGATGATGAGGACGATGATGAAGATGAGGACGAAGAGGATTTAGCAAGAAAAGCTTCAAGAAAAGAATTGAGAAAACAAATGAAAGTTGAAGCTGGTACAGCTGAAGAACTTGACCAAGTCAAAATTAAAGAAGGGGAAACAAAGGAACAATATCGTCTCCGAGTCATGATGATTAAAAACAAACATAAACGCCTCTACAATAGAATGATGAGATGTCGGGGTCGAAGGAAGAAGGAAGCTGATCGACTAGAGAAAAAGAGGAAAACTTTTGATGAACAGTCTCAACCGAAAAAAAAGAAATCCACATCAAATAAAAAGTAATAAATTTTCTTGTAAATTTCATTACTGGAAAGTGAACCAGAGAGTTTTCTGATAGTAACCCATCATAATGATTTTATTTTTCTGTTTATACTTTGATTTCTTGCATTTTTTTCGTTGTTGCTGTTGTTTATTGAAATAATAAATAATTCATCATAATTTTTCATAATACGATTCTCTTTATCTGATTTCATTTACGATCGTTCAATTAGTGTATGTTTCTATGCGGCCATGATTTTGGAATTCAGCAATAATTTGGGACACATAAGACTTTTAGTTTTAACGTAAAAACTTTTTTTATTTCTCATAAAAGTAACAAGGACATTTTTAAAAATTTTACATGGGTAACACGATGTGTATAATACTACATATATATAGTCATAATATAGTCATGGACTGGAAAAATGTCTGTTCCTTGCATCATACTGTCAGATTACTCACAGTGTATGCTGTAAGGCTCTTAACGGCACTTCATATTTCAATAATAACAAATATAATAATGATTATTAAATAATCAAATTAGAATTATTATGGCACTAAGCTACCTACAATTATATGGAACTGCTGCACACTAGTAAAAACAAAATTGTCTTCATTTTTGCTTTCTCCTACATTACATTTAAAGTAAAATGAACGCTAAAAATTTATAAAAAAGTTATAGTCAGGATAAACCATGTCTATATGATATATAGATATTTTAAGTAATATAGAGAACACTTTTAGAATAGACAATAAGATAAAAAAAGAGATTCAAGAATAACAACGAAAGTACTTTGCTGACAAAATCAGAGATTTTTAGTCAATATCTTATTTAGATGTCATCATGCTGTCTGGTTCGACTTTTTTGGACGGAATATATTTTTTAAGTACATAACTTAACACAGCAATTTTCTTACTGATACATATTTACCATATCACTTCATTAATTAAAAGTACTGTATATGTAAGTATTCCCATTGAACATGACTTTGAATAGCTTAATTAGCTAGAGTAATTGTATAACGTAAACAGTGCATCAATTTTGTACACCTTCCTTTGATATAAAAATGATTATCTTTTTTTTCTCTTTAATTTTGAGATTCAAAAATGTTTCAAGATTGTAGAGTGCATATAATAATTCTTATACCAGAATCTCTTTGGTTGATAAAATTATTTTACAACATGTCATGTATAGCTGTACAATTTTTCATTCATAATACAATTTGACAAAATAGAAAAATATTATACAAGTACTTGTATCCACAATAAATTCTCCCCTCTCCCAAGCTCAGCTTTTATAAAATTGAAATAACATTAATCATAAGTTATGATTCCTAATATAATTTTTTCAATCAGACGTGATTTTGCATGAAAACTATCCCTTCAGTATTTTTAAAAACATAAAAGTTTGAACATCAGAGTACACGACAATCGTATATCTCTTTCTTACATTTTCACCTTTCATAATTACAAATAAAACTAAAATATTCAGTTAAAACTGGGCATTTGATCGTAGGGTTTGTGAGAAAGTCTATTTAAAAAAGGAGAAATAATTATTTCTAGGGAATCTATTACTTATATGAAGCTTAGGTTTTTCACCACCATAAGCAAAATGACCCCACATTATTACACAACCACTATGATTTAGTTCCGTAATAACTAATGTCATAAATACTACAGTATTAATTCCAACCATTTAAAAATATTAAGAATTATGTCGTCGACATTTTTACCGGATAGTTAGCCTTGTTTTACAACATTTTTTAGCAGCATCGTGTCAGAATTACAAGTCCTCACCACACCGTGAGAGTCACACGGTCGATATAAAATGCACACCAACGAACACTTGGGTAAAATGGATAAACATTTGCAACATCAGTTGCTAAACACAGTTGGAAATACTGGATTTTGAATTATCATTAACAACCATCAGTTTCAAGAATAAAATATTGTACGCGATAGTCTCATAAATTCTGTAACAGTTTTCATAAAAGTAAAATATATAGCATGCCGTCGTTTATATTAAACAAGCGCTATACTCCCTTTAAAATCCTAAATTGTTACGTCAGTTTCAGTATCATCCAAGTCAAGACTAACGATGATAGAATTGCACTTAGTCTGACTCCTTCTTGAATTGCAGAATTTCGGAGAGCTGTAAATAAATATTAATAAATTTTAGATTTGTAGAGTATCAATTAATATTTTGATGCATAAAAAAATTGTGTAATTTACCCAAAATAAACTCCTGAGCAGGAGAAGACATTTTTCCATCTCCTCCTGCAGAATAACCAAGAATACGAAGAAAATAGGGCTTTTCAGGTTGAAGACCACTAATTGTTGCTTCTAATTTGTTTCGATTTCCAATTTGTACCCATGTATCATTAGCAGTAACAATATCTTGATCTGCTTCCCATACGCGAACCTATTATTATAAAAAAAAGTTTTCAAAAAAAAATTAATTCTACAGAATAAACCAATACTCATTTTGTTGAAAACAAATTATGACAGAAAGGGGGTTTGAATAATTCGTAAGGCAATTAGTACCTTGTAGCCAGAAAGTGCTTCTTCATCTGTTGACGTGGACACATAACGCCAAGTTACTCGTATTGTAGATGGATCAACGGCAATAACATTTACTGACGTTGGTGGTTTCTGTGGTGCTCTCTTCGTCGTTCGTTCTGTAATAGAAAAATATTACAAACTAAAGTGTCTCTTTAAACAGTTTTTTTCTCCAAAGTATTGTTATAATGAAGGAAAACAAAGTGTCAATGTCTATGTCATAATTATTTACCAAATTGAGCTTCACTAGCAGGCCCAGGTCCTGCTTGATTATAAGCCATGACTTGAACATAATAGTATGTATTGGGCTGAAGTCCAAGAATCAATGCCCACGGTCTTGTTGAGCGACTCAAATAATTTAGTGCTTGAGGATCATAAAAATTATTGTCTTTCTTTGGCCAATATCGGATCTGCAAGTAAAAAAATGTAAAGTTTATGAACTAAATAAAATGCAATCCCGTGTAACCATGCACTGAAGATTTTCACAAAAAGCGTATTTACCCTGTATCCTGTAAGATTCCCACGAATTTTTTCTCTGGTCTCCTCAACTGGAATCCATGTGACATTAATTGCAGTTGAATTGTAAATGCGTGGAATTACTAACGAAGGAGCCACTTGTGGCATATCTTCTGCAGAGTAAGTTTGTACTGCTGGAGACTCAGGTCCTGGACCTTCCGAATTCCAAGCCTATAAAATGTAAAATGAATTTTTAGGACATGTATAAATGTATAATGTGAATTTTAGAAAAAGAAAGAAAAGGTATTTTGCTTACTTGCACTTTAACATCATACAATGTGTAGTAGTACTGAGAAGGAATGGCTACGACGTGCATGCCTATGTTTCCCCATTTTTGTAAAACTAATGTTTGATATTCATCCTCAACATCTTCCTTGTATCGTCTCCAAAATATTTTGTAATATATTCCAGGAGCATTTTGATCTTTTGGTGGTAATGGCTATAGTAAATAAGTTTAATGATTATTCGTAAAAGCCCGTTATTTTATGTAAATATCCATGGACCATGATAACACAAGATTAAAAAACTACGACGAACCTCCCATTTGATAGTAAGAGTTCCGGTTTTTCCACCACCACCTCCAATATTTCGTGGATACGCAGAAGGTCTATCTGGAGGTGTGTTATGCTGAGGGGAGGCAGCGGACCAAGGTCCATAACCAAATTGATTTGCAGCAGCTACACGGAATTCGTACCTATCGATAATAATGAAAATCATGAGTGATTTGATTTGCGTATTTTACGACTTTTTTAGTAACGGTTTTTAAAAAGATAATGAACTACCTATTTTGTGGAAATCTTACGAACTAAAATTTAAAAAAAAATAAAAAAAACTTACGCAGACCACGGTGAAAGAACATTTTTTAACTCAATTTCTTTCCTTCCTGTTACTGCCAAGGATAGTCGACTGTCTCTGTTGTCTCTGTCTCTTTCTACAGGACGAGCTGTCACATCTAATGATTTCATCACAAAATTAAAATTTTGTATTTTTTTATTAAAAAAATTAAATCGCATTCAGAAATGCAATGAACTTACTTTCTACCAAGCTTATCCACATTTGATCCCACTGTGTACGACCTTGAACAGTGTACAAGTGAGCAGAAGCTCCATTCATGGCACCATCCGTCCATCGAATCTTGGCACTTGCAGCAGTCACATCAGCAGCTTGTACTCCTCCTATCACATTCATATCACACAAACATATTAGTTTTTTTATTTTTTAAATTTAAGTAAAGTAGTGAAAATAACCATAATTTTATTAATTGTAAGATTAATTCAATAATAATGTACCTGGTGAGCCAGGTGGTCCAATGATATGAACTCGAGTAATCGCTCTCAATTTGCCCACCCAAGTACTCACTTCACATTCATAGTCTCCTCTATCAGCCAATGTTAAATTATAAATATTCAAATAGCCCGTTCTTGTATCCACTCGTATTCTATAGGATGGTTCTAGTCTCATTCCATTGTGCTTCCAATAATATGCCACATCAAGAGATGAATCTGCCTCAGCACGACAGCTCAATATCAAATGACTTCCTACAGCATAGTCTTTACTCTCAGGCAATGGATCAACAAGTGTAGGTCCTCGTAAAACACTGAGTCGTCCTGAACTCTCATCAGTTCCCAAATAATTTTGAGCTATGCAAGTAAACTCTCCTTGATCTTCTCTTGAGACTGGGTTGATGAGTAAGCTGCCACTGGGTAAAACTTGTCGACGACCTCCTGAGCCAATTAAATTTCCATCTTTTCTCCACAAAAATCTTGGTCTTGGAGCTGCCTCTGGGTCACATCTTATCGTTATATTTCCCCCTTCCGCAGCTAAAATCTCTGCATCTAATGGTCTCTTTTTAAAGCTGGGTGGTAAGACTGTAATGCAAAAATAGTTTAATGTAATTAAAAATGAAAATACCCGAACAAACAACATGATTCCAATTTCACTATGATTGTTCATATAATTATTCATTACAATGAAGTTCATTGAATAAACGTATTTTCTAGTATAATAAACGTTTGTATGGAATATATTAGGTCAGTACTGAGAACGCGAAGCTGTCCTGAGGAAAATTTTGCTGCTAAAGAGTTATTTGCTCGGCATTGATACATTCCCGGGTCACTTCTGACATCCACATTTTTTATTGTGAGGACATTATCTTGAATATAATACCGGCCAACATCTTCAGGAGGCAAATCGTACGTTCGATTTATATGCATGAGGAGTTTGCCATTTCGATACCATTGATATGATACATCCGGAATGCCAAAGGCTTCGCAAGTCCACGTTAAATCTGATCCCTTATCCACATGACGGTTTCCCAATTCAATGTTAAATTCTGGAGAGGCTGGGTGTAATAAAAAATATTCATGTAGCATTAGATAAGTTATACATAACGAATGTGGGTAGTGCCTGAAAACAAATGGGAAATGGGTCTATATGAAAATGCACACGATAAATTTGTTGTTTACCTTGAATTCTGAGCGTAACACTCCCTACGATAGACAGACGACTATTTGTAGCCCTACAACTGTATGTTCCTTCGTCTTCAACAGTAGCATTCGGGATGGTTAGTACTCTGTTGTAGTTTGACAGTTGTGCATTTCGAGGCAGACTTGCATCTTTTCGAGTCCAGTTGTAAGACGGTACGGGACTACATATGTTTACAATAATTTTATTAGTCATAAAGAAATTAACAAGATAATGACTGCCAAATGATCATAAATGATTGTATGTATCATGGTGTACTAAAAAACTTACTAGCCAAATGAAACACACTCAAGACGAATTTCTTCTGAAGCTTTAGGAGATTCTGGAAATACTTTGGGGAAATAATCTGCAAACTTTAACTGCTGATAGTTTGCTGCAAAAAAATCATGTAAATTAATTGAAACACTACTATTACTTTTCAAAAACGCTTACAAAGATATAAGCATGACAACAATTCTAAACATATTCTATTGTCAATTCAACTTACCATTTGGTGTGACTTGTAAATTAAAAAATGGACCATTTCGACCCGTCGGAGACACTTTACTTTGGACATTACAACTGTAATTTCCTTGGTCACTCATATCTACGGCTGATATGTACAAATTCCCGTCATATGACACAAAAACCCTTTGATCTTCTTCAACCAAGTTTGGGAAATATTTTCTTGCCCATAAATAGTACACTCCTAGATGAATCGAAAGCAAAAAATTATATAAGTATGTAGTCAGTACAAAAAATTCACAACACGTACAAAAAAAATCCTCACTAATTACTATTTTATATAGTTAATAATTATCACCTGGAAAATGTTGTGGAGCATCGCAGTATATCGACTTTCCCCAGTATTGTTTTCCTTGGTCATCAGAACGAGCTAAAATAAACTCGCTGATATATCCAAAAGATATTGAGACTGTTTCAGAGACAATTGATCCAAATTCATTAGCTGCTATACAATGATAATTTCCACGATCATCCTTTTGTTTTGGATTGTCAATCATGAGCGTTCCACCACTCACAGTATATTTTGCCATTTTTAAAGGTTCAATGAGTTTTGCCATCAAAGTACTATTATCATATTCTTCCTTGTACCATTTATAGGTAGGAGAAGGCCATCCAGCAGCAACACAACTGTGAATTTGGGTGTAAAAAATCATTATTAGTACTTACTCTAAATTTTGACATTTTGTTTTGATTCAAAATATTGACTCAAGATATTTTGAAAAGCTTGCTTTTATAGAAAAAAAACTCACGTAAGGGTAATGTATGGACGAGGAATGTTTCGAGAGAGATCAAATACTGCTGATTGAGGTTGACGAATAAAATACGGACCTCTCGGAATTTTTTTGGGGTCAAGAATGTCAAGGCCATAGTCAAAATCTCGTTCATCACTGGTTAAAGGCACTAGTGCTAATGGACGTTCACAAATATACAAATACATTTCAATTCCGGGCACCTTTAGCAATCCCCATCGATTCCTTTTATCCGAGTAACTAAACAGAGACAGAATACAAATATGTCATGTATTAAAAGTAAAATTCACGTGTAATACAATACAGCTGAGATAATCATTGTAATATAGTAAAGATTGAAATTAACCTGTAAACTAAATATCTATTATTAGTATTGAATGATGGGTTAGGCTGTTCCGGTAAAAAGGCTTGATCCAAATTCAAAAGGGGTGACTGATCCTCATTCACCCAAGAGCCGGGCCCCTCTTGTCGAGCAGCGACATACCAAAATCGCCGTTGACGGTCAATAGAACTCAAATGTCTCACTATCCAACCATGTTCCTCCAAAGAGTTGACATTGACAAGTGTAGATCCATTTCCATACGCCTATACAGTACAAAAGTAAGATATGAGTCATCATTGTTTGACAATTTTAAACAGGAATTTATGCAATGACAAGTTATTAACACTTACTTGGCAGTTTAGTCGAGCACCCTCCCGGTTGTGAATTGGAGAGCGAACAAATCGATAGCATGATTGACGAAATAATACCCAATCTGTAGGACACTTTCGCTCTTCCAGCCCAAATTGTGAAGGACTGAAAGAAAACACATTATCACCAAAATCTCGACCAGGATTAAAACTATTGAACTGTTGCTGTCGATTTATACCGCCACCAGTATTTGGATTGAAGGGATCACGTTGACTATTGAATGGGTCCCTTGGGTTATTGAATGAGTCTCTTGGATTGTTGAAAGAGTCTCGTGGATTATTAAAAGGGTCACGATTTGGAGACACAAAACTAAAATTTGTATTGAAATTTGGAGCAAAATTTGGAGTAAATTGATTATTGTCCCTTGTGTTGAATTGATTATTTACATTATTATTAAAAGAATCCACGGAATTAAAATTTCGGTCTCTGTCCCTTTGACCAGTCCCTAAATTATTAAATTGATTGTTAAAATCACGCTGAGCAGTCACACACACCACAGTCACAAACAGTAAAAGTGACTGCATTGTTGAAGCCGGAGAGTAAAAAAAGCGTCTAATTTACTTAATCCATATAAAAAGTTTCTTAGTTAAATTAACTACTGTCAAAAAATTTTAAAAGGGAAACAGTTATTTCGTACTAAGGGCGTGATGATTCAAAGAATCCGTTTCAAAAAATACTAAGGTGAAGGACTATTGTCTGCCAAGTTTTCGCGCCTCGACGGTAAAAAACAGAAAAAAATTTTTGGTAAAAAAAAGTATTTTTTTCGGTTTTTTGATTGAAATTTTGGACTGAAAGTTGTCAAAATTCTTGCGTCCACCCCTCGGTCCATTGGTGGAGTAGTTGGGAATGGCCGATTTCTTGGATTCAGAGGCTGAGGAGAGTGAGGACGAGCGAGAGACTTCTCCTTCTGCACCGAGAAAGCCTAAAAGGTTGCAAGCATTGGACTCTGATGAGGATGATGAAGAGGGTAAATGACACAATTTGTACTAAATAAAATAAACCAGCTTAATTGTATGACCCACTAGATAAATCTTGAGCAAGTATTGTGCATGAGGAGAAACCCATTGCAATCTTTTTGACAGAGTCATACATGTATTTTTTGTGTGTACAGATGGGGAGGAAGTTCAAGATTTAATTGACGACAATCCTATTGAGGAAGAGGACAGTGACGCTGAGTCGGATGGTTCAAGAAAAAGAAAAAAGAGTGATGATGATGAAGATGACTATGATGACCGACTCGAGGATGAAGATTATGACTTATTGGAAGAGAATTTAGGTGTCAAAGTCCAAAGAAAAAAATTTAAACGCTTGAAACGGATAGAAGATGATGATTCTGGAGAGGATGATGCTCAAGTTCAAGGAGAGGATAGGGATGCGATTGCTAATCAACTCTTTGAAGGATCAGACAACGAAGAGGATAAGTCAGAGAGGCCACCTCCAACAGCAGAGTCTGGTGGAAGGTATGCATCTGATGAGTCTGAAGGGGAGTATTCGGGTGATGATTTCATTGTTGATGATGATGGTCGTCCGCTCACAGAAGTTCGAAAGAAACGGAAGCCAATATTTACAGATGCTACATTACAAGAAGCACAAGATATTTTTGGTGTTGATTTTGACTACGATGAATTTGAAAAATATGAAGATGATGAGTATGAAGATGAAGAAGGCGAAGATGACACTTATGAGGATGAAGAGCAAAGAGATGCAAAAAGAGCTGCAAAACAGGCAAGAAAGAAAAGGAAACCCAAGTCCATTTATGAGGTCTATGAACCATCAGAGTTGGAGAGAGCTGGTTTTACAGATGAAGATAATAAAATTCGTAATCAAGATATTCCAGAGCGTATGCAATTGAGAAGTGTCCCTGTAACTCCTGCTACAAAAGAAGAGTTGGATGAAGAAGCAGAATGGATTTACAACATTTGTTTCAGTAAGCGTAGGCTTGACCAAGAACCTCCAGTTTTACGAAAAACACTAGAGTCACAACCTGCAGCTGCTCCAGGTATACTTGGCATTTAATATTTTTATTATATTTAAATATTTTATAATGTTTTTGTATTTTGTGATTCTTTATTCTTGTTTTTTTCTGTTTCCATACATCTCCACGAGTATACTTATTGCTTTCATAAATTCATGCAATTTATCATTGTAACTTTATTAATTTAATAGATGAGGACAATTGGGATAATGATGATTGGAGTAATACTGGAAATGAGGTGAGGCCCAGTAATCCAATAAAAGCAGCTCCTGCTAATGATGATGAAGAGGATTGGGATGCAACTCCAACACCAAAAGCTCCTGCCAATATCAAACAAGAAGCAAAAGTCGTCCCAACTGCTCCCCCACCAATGGGGGATGACGATGACTGGGACGTTCCAAGCACAGTTGTCAGCTC
This sequence comes from Arrhopalites spinosus, assembly GCA_034700945.1. NCBI lineage: Eukaryota > Metazoa > Arthropoda > Collembola > Symphypleona > Arrhopalitidae > Arrhopalites > Arrhopalites spinosus. Next base: position 20,730 of record JAQIVZ010000769.1, on the reverse strand, counting down.
CACCGTTCCATCATTTGCAGTTGATAAACATTTACTCGGTGCCGAAACTGAGGGCAGTAAACGGGATGAAGAGATAAAAGCAAGATATATTCCCAAAATTGCGTGTGCCCTTGATTTTATGAGAAATAATTACTTTGAAGTTCCATTTATCCAATTCTACCGGAAGGAATATGTGGGGCCCGAATTGAAAATTAATGACTTGTGGGAGATTTTTAGATGGGATGCTCGTTACTGTCAACTACGAACCAGAAAAACTCGCCTTCTTCAACTTTTTAAAAATATTAAAGAATATCAGACTGAGTACATATGTCAGCGCCCTGATGAAGAGTTGAGTCCATCCATGAGACTGGTAAATGAGGAGGACTTTGATCGTATTCAAGCCATAAAAAGTCCAGAAGAACTCAAGGATATGTACTTACAATTTAGTTTGTACTATTCAGAAGATGTTGCTCCCATGAAGGCTTTACTTCATAAGCGAAAAAGGGAACAAGCACGACGGGATAGAGAGGCTGCGAAATTGGCAAGGGCTGCAAGAGCTAATGCAGATGGAGATGACGATGAGACTGCCGAGACTAGAGAGGATGATTTACCTGACCCACAAGATGACGAGGAAGAGGCTCCAAATATTAAACGGAAAATGGGTGGAGGTTCATATGCTCTTTGTCGAAAAATGGGTGTTGATGGTCTGACAAAATTGTTTGGTTTAACACCAAAACAATTTGCTGAGAATGTTCGTGATAGTTATCATCGTCATGATGTTGAACAGCATAGTGTTGACCCTACTGAAGCAGCCAAAGATTATTTGTCTCAAAGATTACCAACAATAGATGAAGTCTTGAAAGCTGTCAAATTTATGGTCTCTACACAATTATCCCGTGAACCACTTCTTCGTCAAAGTGTACGAGAAACTTTTTTTGAGCGGGCTACTATCAATGTTCATCCAACCAAGAAGGGATTGAAAGAGATTGATGAAAATCATCCAATTTACACCATGAAGTATTTGAGGGATAAACCTGTTCGTGATTTAAAAGATGATGAATTTTTAAAGTTGACCATTGCGGAAGAAGATAAACTTATTGTTCTTGGAATTGGAGAAAAAATTAATTCTTTGAGTGGGGCATATTATGTGGATGAAGTCAAAAAATTGTACATTCTTGAAGAGTTTAGTACGACTGTCCAAGCCTGGAATTTACTAAGAGAAGAATGTGTTGAATTTGCCCTCGAGAAACTTGTATTTCCAGTTTTAAGGAAGGAGTTGAGAGCAAAATTATTGGAAGAGTCAAAGGAATATGTTTTGAAAGATTGTGCCGAAACACTTCATGAATGGATTTCGGTTGCTCCATACAAAGCAAATTTTACAGATGACGAAGCCGAAGACTTTGAAGTTAATAAAGGGCTCAGAGTTTTAGCATTAGCCTATGTTCCTGACTACTCTCAAGCTTCCTTTGCTTGCTTCCTCAGTCCTGATGGTGAACCTTCCGACTATCTTCGTCTTCAAAATATTACAAAAAGTAGAAAAGCCTTCAGAGAGTCTGACCGTGTTGAGAAAGAAGCTGATCTTTTGGCTTTCAAGAATTTTGTAAGAATGAAGAGACCACAGTAAGTAATTTTATGGTTTTTTTGAGAAAAAAATCCATAGATAGACTATTAATTCAGTTTTTATTGAAATTATTGAATGGCAGTTCACTTTTCCTGTATTTTATTCTTGTTCATAATAATAATATTGTTTATATGTACATTCTTTGAAATATTTATCTATGGTTGTTGACATGTATTGTAAATTACAATTTGTAATATTTTGATTTGTTTTTTTTATTAGTGTCATTGTCATTGGTGGAGAATCAAGGGATGCTCTAATGATTCAAGAGGATATTGGTGGATTAGTTCAAGATCTGGCAGGTGAAGATGGTTTTCCTATGATTAATGTTGAAATTGTTGATAATCAGTTGGCTAACGTATATGCCAACTCAACCAAAGCCAATATTGATTTCCGGGAGTATCCTATGGTATTACGACAAGCAATTTCATTGGGTAGACGAATCCAAGAGCCACTAGTAGAATTTTCACAATTATGTACACATGATGAAGAAATTCTGTGTCTATTTTTCCACAAACTACAAGATCAAGTCCCTAAAGAAGAACTATTAGAGAGACTACAACTACAATTTGTGAATATGGTGAATGCTGTTGGTGTGGATGTGAATCGTGTGATTGCAAATCCTTGCACATCAAATCTGGTTCAATTTGTTTGTGGTCTAGGAAATAGAAAAGCTACTGCACTACTAAAGACTTTGAAACATAGTAATCAACGTTTAGAAAATCGAACACAACTCATCACTGTTTGTCACATGGGACCGAAAATATTTATCAACTGTTCTGGTTTCATCAAGATTGACACAAACTCCTTGGGTGATAGTACAGAGTCATACGTTGAAGTTTTGGATGGTTCAAGAGTTCATCCTGAAACTTATGAATGGGCTAGGAAAATGGCTGTGGATGCTCTCGAGTATGATGATGAGGATACGAATCCTGCAGGTGCTTTAGAAGAAATTCTGGAGGCTCCAGAACGACTTAAAGATCTGGATTTGGATGCATTCGCTGATGAATTACAACGCCAAGGATTTGGAAATAAAAGCATTACATTGTATGACATTCGAGCAGAGCTCAATAATAGGTACAAGGATGTACGAATAAGCTATTCCTCTCCATTACCCGAAGTGTTGTTTCATATGCTGACAAAAGAAACTCCTCAAACAATGTTCCCTGGAAAATTAATTACTTGTCAAGTCGTTGGTATTTCTCATAAGAAACCACAAGGGGATCAATTAGATAATGCTGTTCCAGTGAGAAATGATGCGACTGGAATGTGGCAATGTGCTTTCTGTATGAAAAATGATTTTCCAGATTTGTCAGAAGTATGGAATCATTTTGATGCCGGTGGTTGTCCTGGACAAGCCATTGGTGTTCGAGTACGTTTAGATAATGGAATCTCTGGTTTTATTCCAATTTCAAAATTGTCTGATAAACAAGTTACAAATCCAGAAGATCGTGTTAGAAGAGGTCAAACTATTCATTGTCGTGTGCACAAGATTGATGTTGAAAGATTTCAAGTGGAATGTACCTCTCGTACCTCAGATCTTGTGGATGAAAAACACGAAATTAAGCCAAAGTAATTTAATTTTTCACTCAAGTTGAATAATAATTTAATAAATTTGGTAATATTTTATTTTATTAATGTATCCTTTTGCTTGTAGGCGAGATGACTATTATGACCACGAGGCTGAGAGTCGTGACAAGAAGAAAGAAGATGATTCTAAGAAGTCAAAAATGAAACAGACTTATATTAAACGTGTGATTGTTCATCCTTCATTCAAGAATATTTCATTCCGAGAATCTGAAAAATTAATGGAGCATATGGATCAAGGTGAAGCTATTGTTCGTCCATCCAGTAAAGGAGCTAACCATTTGACTGTGACATGGAAAGTTGCTGAAGGTAACATATTTTTATTAGTATCAAAGTGTTTATGTGTGCATGCATAAATCATCAAGTAACATTTGTAAAAAATAAAATGCTAAATAGGTTGTCAGAAACAATTATAATAATTCAATTTTTTTTCATGTGAAGGAATTTATCAACATATTGATATTCGGGAGGAGGGAAAAGAGAATGCCTTCAGTTTGGGTCAATCGTTATGGATTGGAAAGGAAGAATTTGAGGACTTGGATGAAATTATTGCACGTCATGTTCATCCCATGGCTGCCTACGCTCGAGATATTATTAACTACAAGTATCACAGTGACAAGGTAGAGGCAAACCGTCAAAAGGCTGAAGAATTTCTCCTTGAAGAGAAGAAGAAAAATGCAAACAAAATCCATTATATTATGTATGCAGCAAAGGAATATCCAGGAAAGTTTTATCTTTCCTATTTACCAAGAAATAAGGTTGTTCATGAATTCGTCACCATTTCTCCGGAAGGCTATCGATTCCGACAACAAAATTTTGACAATGTTAATCACTTACTCAAGTGGTTCAAAGAACATTATCGAGATCCGCCACCAACTGTTACTCCAGTCACTCCTAGAGTAGCCCCTGCAACTCGTACGCCTTACGCTACACCTGGACATGGTAAGACTTTTTAAAAATAACTTATCGTTTGATACTGGAACTCTTTGCTGTAAGTGTTTGAGTATTCGTTAATGACGAAACTTTATGGTTTTTTAGCCGTAGATGCAATGTCCAGAGTTGGAGTTGGAGCTCCTGCTATGAGTCAATATGGAGGTCCAGGATCTGTGGTAAATCATCCAACTCCACATTACACTACTCCTGGACAACAAGCTTACACTCCATTTTCGACAATGACGTCACATACGGTAAATTTAGACCAGAAAATTGTATATAATGTGTAAAATTCTATTTTAAAGACTGTTTGAATTTACCAATTAATATTTAATTTGTTGTCATTTGAGCAGCAGCCGTACACTCCAACAGCACAAACACCATATATGACTCCCTATCAGACGCCTTATCAAGGTGCTGGAACTCCGAAATTTGGTCAATCTGCAGGTCATATGACTCCTGGCACTGAAGTATCTCATCGGCGTCCCAGGTATATTATTTTGAGATATAATACTCAATTATTCAAATAACTAAAAAATGTATCCCACAAACTAAAACAAAAAGTAGGCTGCGCAATTATTAACAATTCATTAATAATAATAATAATAATAATAAAAAGGTTCATAAGTTGCTTTGTTAATTGTAATGAAGTGTCTTGTGTACAAGTGTGAAGCATCATGTTTAATATTACATTTCAAATTTTAGTAGACCTGGACAAAAGAGCACTCAAAATGGTCAAAATAATGAATCAGAGGGATGGAGAAGGGCAGCTGCTCATTGGGCTAAAGAAGCATCCTCTAAACCTGTGATGCTGCCGCCTGGACCATCTTCTCGTGTGGGAGGCGGTGACAGTGGACCTTCTTGGTTTGACAATGTACCCGTACCACCTCAATCTTGGGCAGGGGATGGTGGACAGTCTACATTCGGCTCTAGTTCACGAGCTCAGCCGAAATCTGGAGGTGCTCGTAATGCTGCTCAAGTTATTAGTGAGGGGATCAAAAAGGTGAGACAGAAGCAAATTGATCAAATAATATTATTTTGTTGTTTGTGAAGGAGCTTATATGATTTTTACAATTAATTATTATTAATTGTCAATCAATTTTTTCTTCAAATTTATTTTTAGACTCAGCAAATGACTTCCTCTTCAGCTATGAATTATCTTCCGACTAAATCTCCATCTCGAGCTGGTCGTGAAAGCTTACATTCAACACCAAGAACGAATTATAGTCCAACTTCTATGGCAGAAAGTTCATTGGGAGATGAAACACCTTTGTATGATGAGAATTAAGAGCTAGGAGTTATTTTAAGGAGCAAATACTATATTATTTGTGTTTCAAGAATGAAAAAAAATCGCAACAGCAGCAGTCTCAGCATAATTACATGAAAAAAGAAAAGTATCATGTATACAATGTTATTCAATTAATAATTACTTGATCTTTTTTTTTAGTTTTCACGGGAGACTTTCAAAAAAAAAATTAATTTACAACTCGTCCTATTATAAATTATTATTATAACCTTAGGTTGTTTATGCGTACTATCCACTATGTATATGAGTAATAATAATACACAAGTTAATTATTGGATAGCATACAACAATTTCATCAAGAAAAAACTTTTACTTATGTTATTATTATTAGTAGTGGAATTACAACTGGAATTCTTTTTGAATAAAGAATGACGTCAATTTTTTGAGCTATACATATGGTCTTTTTTATTCATCATACATAAAATAGTTTTTATTCGTTTCGTTTCTTAATATTTCGGTTTGTATATAAAATAGGTTTATTTACATGAAAGGAATACAATACCAAGCAATTCATCTTTGCAACGATAATTCTCCTGAGACATGACTTTATTTGTTACTCATTTATTTGGTGTCTACTAGTCCAAATGTATTAAAATTCTCGTCGTACACTCCTAAATAGCATTCTTTTAGGTTGCCGTGTGTCAGGTTGTACAAGTTTGCAAGTGCCTGTGGCTGGGTCACGGGCAGCACACATTGTTGGCTCCTCATCATCAACACATTGTATTCGTAGGACGTTGAAATAAAAATTTCCCAACATTTCTGCTGTCGGTGTAGACGCTTTCTTGAGGCAGTCGTATAGTAGTTTATCACATTCGCAGTGTGACCTTATAAAATGATGGATAATTGTGAATTATTTAAATCTTTCTTAAGATTTCATGACGTAGTTTTATACAAAGATATGTGACACGGCTTACTTGGTATAAAGAGACCAGTTCACTAGTCCATACCGACTACGGAAAGCCTTTATTTTAATGGGACAATGATCATGAGCTCGACAACATTTATCCAAATGTCTTTCCGGTCCCAGGTCATCGTAGCTTGAAGAAATGTCTCCTAGTCCACACCATTTTGTGCCTGTATATATGACATATTTAGAGTTTATACAATTAAATACAATATTTCTTGCTATTTAAATATTATAGTCTAGTACATACAGAAATATTTATTCTAAAGTTTAATTTTGACCTGGGAGGATGCCAGAGACGAGTGACCACATGTTGTAGTTTTCCATCCAATTGTCTGGCATTTGATGTTCGTTGTTATTTTTTTCAGTGTACAAATTATTGCCATTATGTTGGTGAGCTAAAACTTTGGGCTCCAAGCCTTGGCATGCAGTAATAATAGTCAACATGGTTCGGAATGTTGCTGGAAATAAAATTAAAACAACGAAAAAATTTATATAAATCTGATTAAGTAATGTGTACTTGGATTACAGGAGGATACTGTACATATTAATAATTTTACCTTTTTCTATAAGTTTATTTTTCTCTGCAATCATTTGTAAAATACGATCTGATTCTTCAGGTTCACTGAAAAAAAACAATTAAAATTCAGTCAGTTGATTTTCAGTGGTTTAAAAGATGCACAAGTTAAAAATTCGAGAAATACAATAACACATATCACAATAAGAATTAAGTTGTTAATCACATCCTACATGACTTCAATTAATCTGCATCGTGTCACATTTCCATCGGGATCTAGGAAGAGTGTGGCAATTGTTTCTTTGTCATAGTAAGTAATTTCATCTGGTTTTGGTCCGGTTGAATTTTGACGGAAAGAATGAGTAAGCAGTTGCCGGAAAATAAGTTCTGCCATTTGTTGCTCATGTTGTCTATGGTCAGTGTCAGACAAGGGACTATTCTTCCTACCATCCCCTTGTGATGGTCGATATGTTAAAAGGGTTACAAGTCCTCTTGCCCTTGCCTTCAAATCTACAACTCTGGAAAATAAAATAAGTATTTAAATTAATTTTACATTTTTTAAAGTACTGTACTTACTATTTAAAATTCATTTTACACTTTAAATAAATACAATGAATACAACATGTCCAAAGTGCATAAAAAAAGACAATGCAGTAACGCTAATTAACTGAAATCACCATGATATTCAATGTCTAAAATTAGTAATTTTAAATTAGGTACAATTTTATTGCATTGTCATCATCTCCGTTTACAATACAAGCAAATATTTTTTCAAATAAAGCTTATTCTAGTTTTACGTTTAGCATATATTGTACACATTAAAGTTTCACCGATTGTAAAACTTAAAGTGCATCTATAGGGAGTCAATATCAAAATATAGACGCAAAAAAATGTTCCGTCCATTCAAGGTTACTTTTTCTATAATTTTTTTATATAAATTTTTTTTTTGATGCTATTGAGATCAAAAATGCACGTGCATCAATGAGAAAATAGAAGTTGTCCTTCCCTTTGTAACCTTTTCACTGAATAAATGTGTAATAGATCTAATCAGCAGTCGATTCTTATTTATATTTTCATTGAAATCTATCTTCCCCTGTCCCAACACATACATTCTTGTACTGTATCTTCCAAAAAATTTGTAGGATAAAGCAAATGAAGATATAAAAATAGAGCTCCCTCCTACATGTATCATATGATATTTCAACCAGTGATTAGATAGAGTTAATCCTGTGGGAAATTTTTGTCAAAAATTTGGCTTACTGTACTTTTGAAACGATTAATGTTTACATGATGTACACGTATATACATTATTTATAATAATACACAAACTTTATATAAAACTAATTGAGGACAATCAACTTGCTTCAAAAGATTGATCTTGATTTGAAGAATTTTAGACAAGAGAAGAAGAGTTTCATAGACAATTTGTCTACAATACATTTGATTCGCATTCATTTAATTAGCATTATAAACGAAGGAAAAATGAGGATACTCATTTAGGACTTGAAGACATGGGGAACATTGATAGGAGTAACTGCTAGGTGCTAACGGCAAGTGCTTCTCTTTTTCTTTATCTTTGTTTAGTGGCTCAGCACCACAGTAGACATTTGTCAACTGCTTTATTTTGCAGACAATGCTTGTCTATTCATTGTATCAGTGTGACTTGCTTTTGTCAATCCTGTTTGTCTTAAAAATGTGAGCTAAGACACCGTAAGAGATTTAAAATTCCTAGTTAAATTCGTAATAATCCACATAATATATATTACACTTACATCTACACAATGTGATAATCATCTTGACTCATATTGTACAATATCAATGAGAAACATTAAATTGACAAGTTAAAATGCATCTTCCTCAATTATGAGTCATAAAATTTATTTATTCTATTTTTTCATTGATCTGAGGACTGTAAACAAGATGATGGGAGATAAGATACCCTATAAAATTCTTTATGAGCCTTTGTAATACATTATTGAGACAAATCATTTCATTGAAAGTGTCTACTAAATCTCATTAAATCTTTTGATGCATCTTCTACAATACAATACAAGTTAAGTTATCCAACATAATTTCCTTATAGCTCATGTAAATAAAGCTACTTTTTAACTGTTTTGTACAGTTGGGACTAACACCATGGATTTAATGGTCTTTAGTGTAAACCTTAAGAATAATTCTCTGAGAATTATGTAGCACCATATAAATATACAAAAGTGGGGCAATATTTTTTAATAAAATTTCATAACATAATGAACTATTGTAAGCAATAAGATGATGCATAATTGCCCTCGGACCACTTAATTACAATTAAAAATTCCTTCCCATAGATTGGAAATATTTGAATGATTTTGTCGCAAGATATCCAAAATGTTTGTCGACTGTTCTTCTCAAAGTTACTATTTAATTTTTATCTGGTATTTAGGCCCAAACTGCCTTCCTAAAAAGTTAGTGCATGACCAAATCAGTAAATTATCAAAACTTAAATTTTTGAAGACAAAGATTTTGGAATATATGGCATGTGTTTGTTCCAAAAGATTTAATTTAAAAAGCAAATAAACATTTTCATTTAATTAAAATAAATAATTAAATTACCTTTCAGATGGCGAAAGAATCCTTTTATTGATGTGTAAATTTGGAGTGGCACTTGCATTGAAAGGAATAAAAGTATTTGAAGAATCATAAAAAGAATCCGACTGTCTCACTAATGGACCCTGTACAGCTGCATTTTGTGCCCCAGACAATAAAGCGGACACAGCATACAACAAAGTTGCAGCAGAACTGAATAAAGTCGTCACTGGCATTTTTTAAAATTGGTCACAAGTGAAGAGAGAGAAAAAAAACTTTTATATTTTACAAACTGTCAAGAAAATTAAAAAAGCACACCACAAAATGCAAATGAATAAAAGAGAGACTAGATTTGACAAAATTCACTGCCAAAAAATTTGAGATAGTAGAATCTTCTTATTCTCGAAAAAAAACAAATTTTTTGTATCAATTGATAAATGTAACACTTCCTTGTTTCTAATGCACAGTAGTCATTTCCCACAATTTTTGTCCAGAAATCAAGAGATTTCCTCTCCTTTCACTTCCCCCTTCTTGAATTGTCCCTTTTTGTTTTACTTGAGGAAGGGAAATGGTTCACATGAAATGGTTCCAAAAGAGTTGATGAATTACTGGTTGTTAAGGGCTTCCGCTCTGTCTCTTGTGTCACCTTTTGAGAAAGAGTATAAAAATAATTGTAAGAAATACACACAACTGTATAAATATATTTATTTATCCAAGTAAACAAACACACACACAAATACACTTGCAGTCACTCACACACAGCAATGAAGGGCTTAAACTTGTCCCTTCAATTGAGAACCATGACTAACTAAATGAGAGAAAAAGAAGAGGAGAATCTCAATGCCTCCACATTCTGTATTTCAACTGTTTACATCTCTCTCCCCACTTGGTCTCAACTTGATTGTCATTCAGCAAAATAGTTAAAATGTGAGGCCTCCTCTACCCCTCTGTCTCTCTCTCTCTCTACCTGTTCTTACTTCACTTTCACTTATTACGTAGAGAGGAGAGGAGACAGGGTAATTGACGAGAGAACTCTTTGTATTTTTATATGGAAATAATAGCATTTGTATTGTTGATGCTCATAACGAAGACCTTTTGAAGCACTCCCTTCAATTCAAGTGGCAAAGAAGACCCCTTTTGACTAACATCAACGAATGCACTGACTGCACATGCAGCATAAAAATCCACACACAAATTCTCATTGCTAATTTATTATTTCAATTTCTTTGCAAGGAAATCCATAACTCGTTTCTCATGTACATGTTTTATTTGAGTGAATATTTCTAGTCTTTCAAAATATATGACAAGCTTTATTTTCTACATGTTTCTTTTTTGCTTGTAGGTACACACATACATCTTGATGATGAATTGTAGATTGTGGTACGTTATTAAATGGCAAATTTCCATCATGTTGAACATTGTGAGAGAGTAGAATTCTACCCTTGCAATTATCATCTCAATTGGAGCACACTCACTAATATAGGTACTATGTACTTATACACTTGTCTGTACAAAAAGTACAGAAAAAAATTAATACATTTTGTGTAAAGAATATTGCTTCATTGACAGTTGGAAAATAATTGTGAAATATTTTCCAGAATCATTTATTGTACCATTTTATTTTGACTAACAAAAATTTGGTCGGGCTTGAGGATGGGATGATTCAGAGAAGTAATACAATTGACAATGAATTAATATTATTATTTATACTAGGTAACTTGATCCTATTATACTTTTCTAGACTCTCATATGTGATACTATTCGATTCTCCCTTCTCATCAACTTTAACTATGACTCTCTGACTTGTAATTGGTTTAACTTTTATGAATGAGGTGAATGATACACCTGTTCAACTGTATTCAATTTGGTGTAATGAGTCTGGTTAAGAATATAGAATCATAATGTAGAAGCTGAAGCTTAGAGGTTGAAAAAAAGGAGATCAAACTGTAGACTAAAAAAGTATAACATGGTTATTGGCAATGCATTATTCATAGTTTTTTTTAATACTGATTTAGTCCCTATAATGTATACCATTATATTATATGTACGTACATGTATACTTTTGTACCAAATATTAAATGTTTTCAAAATATTTCTCTTTGACTAAACAAATATACATTCCATACATGGCTTTTTTCTACGAATTAGTCTGAAAAAAGCAACATGATCTAAGTAGGAATATTAGTTCTCAAAAAATTTAATAATTGAAATTAATTGTGACAAATAATAATAAAATACTTTTTACCAGTTCTTTGAAGGAAAATCAAAGTGAAATTATTTTCAAATTAATTTAGGGAGTCTCCTTATATGTGCAGTATACTATTGGCTAGATAACTTAAGTAGTTTTCTTCTTTTTTACACGACATGTTCTCTTTCTATTAAAATAAGCCGTAAAGTTTAAATTTTCAAGTTCAAGACCAATTATTCTCAGTTGACACATACACATATATATGCATTATTATAATGTACTATATTTTTTCCTGTGGATAATACAATTGTGATTATATCCTTACGTGTGGGTTACAGGTGTCTCAAAATATCTTTTTGTGACAGTGAAACTTTCTATTTTTCTTTGGTGGTACAAGACCAAAACTAAACTGTGCTTGTTCTATTGACTTTTACTTTATCCACTATACAGTATATAACTTTTAATGCTACACCCAAATTTTTAATGCACCCTCTCTTCCTCAAAATGAAATTTTAAATCATTGTCCTCCTCCTAAAACAGAAGGTCAAGCTCCCCAAAATATGAATAATTTAAAGTGATGACATTTCGAAATTAAAAATGCCTTTTCATATCTATAGAAATGTCTTACTTTTTGCACATCATTTTCACTTGCAAAAGTTCATTCAATTTTTTATAAAGTCAATCTCTCTCAATCTTAAGAATAATAACATGACAAGTGACAACGTCATACTCGTCAGGGTTCCCCAGTATCTGTCACTTTAGCCAAAAGTTTTTTTTATATGTTCCATTAGACGACAATATTAAGACTTAAATATTGACAAAAATTGTATTGAGTGCCATAAAGATAATTTTATATGAAACATTGCAACTCTCCTCAGTGTCATATTTCTATTTGAACCTTGTCTACACTAAAAGAACCGTTGAGAAAGATAATGATATGCGCATAAATTAAATTAATTCCAGAAAATATCTTTGGCCACTTCTCAACTAAATATTAATCTACATTTTACATTATAAATATTATATCTTGTGCACATTTTTACGCACATTTTGAACGCTCTACAATGACGATATTTTTACAGAATGTCAAATCTTGACAATCATTACACATTGCAAAATCTTCCTTGAGAAAAGCCGAACGAAACGAGGAGGAAAAAAAATTACAAATGATTTATGACATGAACTTAACATGAACTTTATAAATAAACCTTTCATACCACAATAAAATTAAAAGTAAATACAAGACCACCAACCTTGTTCTCATGTGTAGGCCCATTATTTTGTTACAGGAGCACGGAGCACAATGTCCAGGAGATAAATCGTTACCGGGATTCCATGGGAGTTTGGAAAAAAGACAGTTTGACAGGAAGAGAACGGTCAGTTAATGCACTGATGGGTATTTATTTTAAAAACAAAGTAATGTACCGTTTCTCAATCACTCTCTTTGTTAAAACTTGCAAGGACAGACATTCAGTCTCTCTTAACTCAATGAGTCGGTTTTTTGTTTGACAAATATTTCACTTTTTCCTCTTTTTACTCTTCAAACTGTCCGTGGACATGAATGGTGTTGAACGTGGTCGTTGTACAGGTATTTTCTTTGTACACACTTCCAACACATTAGACACTTATATGAGGGGGAGACGCGAGACTCAAAAGAAAGAGAGAGAGAGATCAAGAAAAAGAAGAAGATGAAAACAAAACTAAAAAAACAAGTTGTCTATTCGACTCCACTTGAAAAAATTATATTGACTTGACTTTAGTAAGACTAGAATGAATGTACAAGATTTGCCAATATGATAATCGTTTCTATAATGTGCATGTGAGAGTAGAGGTGAGGAGGGGGAGAGGGGGAGTCAGAAAAAATAGTTAAAGACGGACGATGATGACGGTCAGAAGATGAAAATCAGCTGTTGTCTTGTTTATAAATCAGTGCTTGAGTTGGGAACAAAACTAAGCAGTCTAAAAACAGTGTCCTTATTATCAACGGTGAGACAGACCATGCAAGAAAGTGTACATACACTTTCTTGCATATAACTAACTAGAATGTTGGTAGTATATTGTATTGTTGATTTTGAGCCATTTGCCTTTTGTATATTCATTTTTCTTCATGTGCATTCATAACAATAATGGCACTAACTTCTTGACTGGCCATATGTATGTAACCATTCTCTTTTAGGTCGTTCTTTTCAGTTGTAATCCACTGGCCTACAAAATCTACGCCCAGAGGCAATCTTGATACAGTATTGTATTCTCTATTAACTCTCTTTGATTAATCTTAGACTCTATATGTTCCTTTTTTTACTAAGAAGAGTCAACTTTATATTAAATATGTAAGTTTATTGTAATGTTATACTTGTAATACATTTTTCTGCAAGTTTCTGTCATATGTACATTTACAAACACAAAAAAACAGAGATTGGGATGCGGCTTTTGCTTTTAACATATCCTCATTACACCAATTTCTTTTTTATTTCTTTTCATCCGCATGGTTCTCGACCTTTTGTTTTACTCAAAGTCTCTCTCTCTCTCTTAATATCTCCTTGATTCCTTTTTTTAAAGAAATTAAATAAGAAAGATTATAAAAAAAGTTATTGCAAGAGGAACAGGATGCTTTTGAATTACATGTGTGTTGCAAATTCTTTTTTAAGCTTGTAAAAAAATTTAATGACAGTTAGGTATACAAGAATACTCATATAAAATATTTTTGAATTTTTAACATTAATAGACATTTATTTTTATATAACTCGTAATATGTTGAATGTTGCTTGAAAATTGTCGAGATTCTTGTTGACATAAAAATATTATGTGATGTATTTTTTTTTATTAGTTTTCTAACAGAACTTTTCTTGTGGTTCCTGTGGTATGTATATGCATCACAAGAGGGTCACTGTAAGCTTTTCTTAATCAGCATTTAAGTTCAAATTGCTGTCTACTAATCACACAACATGTACATACATGTTTCAGATGCTTTGATTTTTTTCAAGGAACGGTTCTTAGAAATATAAACCTAAGTCTAGCGTGCAAAGACCGGGTAGAATTCGAATGAAATTTTTTTTCTTTTTTGGGGTCATTGGTGTGTCATGTGGCAAGTCGGACCATTTCAGTTCTTGGTGTGTCATGTACGACAGTCATACAAGGTATTTAACTAATTATATTGTACATATATCATTCTTTACAACTGTTAGTCCTCCTTCACACTTGTGTCAACCTTATTAACTCAATGTTTTATTATACGGGGACCAAGTTCATTTGACCAAACAAAAATTCATGTTGAGACAGGTTTTTGAAAAAGAGTTATCCTTAAGCAAAATTAAAATAGATACTGTTAAACATTAGATTAATTAAATTATCTCCTTCATTGTTTAATGTCATCTTTGACAAGTCATATTAGTGAGATGGGAAAGAACATTTAGTAAACTCTTTATAGTTAAAGGTAAATTAAAGGTTGGCTAAAAGACAAGGTAATTGTCCTTGACCAAAACAATTGATGTTACTCATTTTGCTTGGAATATTATATAGTGACAAATTATTTTGAGAATTTTAATCTGTCATTTTCAACTGTCAAATAAAGTATAATGATATTTAGCTCTACATGAAGAGAGAAACAGATTAATAATTGTAGACATCAATTTTCAGATATTAGTATGTTAGAAATTTAATTTGATGAAAGAAATCTATTATTAAATATTCTCCTGACATGAATCTTTTATCAGTTCACGCTGTGATTAATTTAAATTGAGTTTGGGGAGAGTATTAATCATCTTTCTGTGAACAATCTCCCCCTTGTAATTTATAAAGTATAATTTCCTCATTTTAGACGACCTTTATAATTTCATACCATTGCATTTTGGTGTTTTATATGTACGAATGGACAGAGAATTTAGGTGAAAGATACAAGATTAGATGCAAAAAACCCTAAGACTACATACCAGTAATTTACATAAAAAAATTGTTACGATGTAATAATATTCTTATCAGGTTAAAAACCCAGACGAGGAACATACATTCCATGTGTTTATATTTACAAGCTCTTTAAACCTACTCAAATTAAAAGTACATGTACAATATAGACCCAATAAAGTAGCTCTTCCTCATTTTCACACCACGTGTGGAATTTGTGATTTTAAAATTCTTTCATACTTGTTGTATAAATCTAAGGTAGTAAATATTGACACTAAAATTTTGAAAAAGTAAACAGTCAAGAATTTGTTGAGTGAAAGAAATTTTCAAGCTTGAAATTTCACATGTTTACAATTATTATTCTGGGACATACCAACGTGACATACGAGGTAAATCACAGGATCAATTCTCCATATCGTCTAGATTAATTGTTGTTGCGGTTTGACGAACATTAAACACACAAAAGGTGGGCGGATTTTCTAGAAGCACTTCATAGTACTGTACAAATTAGTATCCATCCATGAATTTTAATTTCCTTTCTCTCTATTCTTTTTTTAACATTATAATAATAGATCATTATTGATTGAATTAGTAATTAATTGACAAATCCTGTATGTTTTAAATGTGGGATTCACTTTATACAGCTGTATACCACATGCAAATGATCCCACACAATTGTAGATTCTAATTGCATTTTATTCACATTTCGTAGCATGTTTAACATCAATTAGTAGCCGTTCAAAAATGTACTTTGAAACTTGCACAAACAGATTAGTCACTAAGCGGAAATGGTTGCCAAAATTTCACATTCAATTTACCAAAATAAAGCTCAAAATCAGTTGTGAATATTTTTTTGGAAGCCGTAGTTCTCACAACTGATGAATCTATATCATTCTGCAGCTGATGGATAATGATAGAAAAGTATCAGGCTGATATTATCAGCATAACAGGTTTTATATTGGTGAGCGGCTCAATTCTTCTTTAAAAAGCCAGAAAAAAACTTTGTGGTAAAATTGTGTGCAAGTTTTGTAACAACCCATTGATTGTCACAAGTTTTTGTTGGTACATATTTTATTTTTTATAGACACGATATTTGAGGTAGGTCAGTCCTAATGGAAGTTTTTTAGTTTGAGTTTAACTTAAAGTCTATGCATTATGATTAAGGCACATAGTACCTGTGTATTGATGAGAGTTTAGCTTGGGTATGATAGTTTTGAGCTCATATATGTCCTGTGAATTCGAGCGTAAACTTTTCAATCAATTTAACAATTTTTTTTATTAAAAAAGTAATTCTACTAAAATCAATCAGAGTTCAAAGGGAATTACGTGACCTAGCTTTTTAGCAATTTTCTATATTACATTTTATGTAAGAAAGGTACTTTAAGAGACAAAATGGTCTGTCGAAAGAAATTGTAGCCGACTGAACGTATGAATGCAGGAAATACAAATTCAAGATCAACAAGAACAACTTGTATGTTTAATACATGAGAGGAGAAAAGGATTATTCTGTTCGGAATGGAAAGCTCACTTTAAATACATGTAATCATATTTATTTTATCTGGTATCACAACCAAACTTGGTATTTTGATAAGTGGTGGTAGTGTCATTGCCTAAAATTTTGTAAATTAGTCATTTAAGCCTATCCTATAGTTTATATTTCACTGTTTGTTCCTATACATATGAGTTTACCTTCTGCTTTTTAATCCACCTCATTATTATTGTTGTATTCTGTTCATTGTACCGTAAAACTGTATTACAGATAGTTTTCATGTGTATCCTACAACTTGTGTGTGTCTTCATGTTTTGATATCGTAATATATTATTATTGGTATTCCTACATGCAAAATGACTATTTGTTTTTGGTGATGGTATAGAGTATGAGAGGGAGAAAAAAAATCTTGTAGTAAAATTCATCCATCATTTCCTATCACATTTGTAGTCTTAGCACCGTCAAAAAACACGTTGGGCAAGACATTGGCGCGGCGACCGGTGCCAATGAATGTCACAAATTGAACATTGTTATCAATCTACTTTTGTTTCGCACTATAATTTATTATAAATTATAATAATGTTAGTTAGCTACTACTCCAATCTAATTTTGACTGTTTGAATACATTGACTACATGGCATGTCCCATGGCTTGACACTGAAAAGGAACCAATTCCATTGAGACCCAAAGAACTTGATAAGGGGTCTTATCCGACGTTTTTGTTTTTCTTCTTGTGACCGTTGAGGATAATGACCAGTAATCAATCGGGTATCCGTCCACCTAATGCCACACTATCAAAAATTCAACCGCCAGGATCAATGACAACTTTACCACGGCCGTCAGGCTTACCTACAATGATGAGGACAAATGTGCCACAAGAAAGTCCAGTTCATCTTCGACAGTCAGAAACTCCTCAGTCACTTGACGGTACACAGAGAGGTAAGAGCGACATTCTTTTTAAAGTTTCTTAGTTTTTATTTTTTTTAAATTACTTTAAATAATAATTCATAGTAAAAGTTTATTATACTTTCACCATTCATGGAGTCGTGCAAAACACTAGTACAATTCAAAATACTTATTATTGCTCTACTTTACTTGTGATGGTTGTTTTATTTGGAGATAAAATTGTGATTTTGTCGACCTTTTCTTACATGGAGAAGGAAGAATTCAAAGAGACGCTTGATATCACGTCAGATAGGGAGATTGAAAAAAAGGCCTCAATTTACAAATATACATTTGGCTCCGTGAAATAAACACAAAACATTTGTTTACTAGAAAAGTTTTTATGAGCTTGTCATAATTGTACTGTGCAAACAAAGTGTTTGTTTAGATATGGATAGTTGAAAATTGTTTTTGGCTCCATTGATAAAAGGCAGTTGTAAGAAGCGAGAGTAGTGATTCTCAGGTAAATAAATGAACGTAATTTACAAAACACGAGAATTTAAATTTCATATGCCAGTTATACGATAGAATAACTGATATTATTGTCCCAGCATTTTGCAGATTAATTTGAACATATTAAAATTAGTAATCATGCATGTTATGCAGTGTTAACTACACACGCCATTGGTGTACCCCATTTTCAAAAGTATTTAGCTATCTGTAATACAATATAGATAATTTCCAGTGAAAGATTGACTTTTTCCTCATCTTCAATATCCAGTAGCCTATCTATAGTTTAAAAAAAAAAATTTACAGGTGTTATTTCAGGAATCAGTCTTATTGTTTACTTTATATTTGATTACTGAATTAATCTTTTATATTAAAAAGGCTCTAGCAGACTTTGCTTTGCTGTCGTGTGTGGCTAGGGAATTGATGGGCTCATATTTCTCACAACATGTTAAACTTTCAATAACATTGACATTAGTCGACCTTTTAAATAGTTAAAAGCTAAAAAGCTTCATACAAATATTAGTACTGTGTGGGATCAAACACTGACTCATTCATTTTTATGATATTGGAAATTATTATTATTCCATATGTAATGTAGGAGTTTTTTTTCACTTTCATTAAATAATTAAATTTTTGCAATTCTTTGCATATGTGCAAATTGTGTGCACAGGTAGAGCAAAGGTGAGACTTATTTCGCACGACTTTTCAATTTGTTCCAATACGGTATCATGTATTTTATAATTTATATTGCGCTTTGAATGAGAACTTCACACGAATTACTAATACACGAGTTAGGCTTTTTAAGTTAGTGAGAATATGTGTATGCCCACTGAATATTGATTCAACTGTTGTACGTTTTCTGACAGCATCTATTGTACAACCTATAAAAAATATTTTTCAGTTTAACCTTTAGTAATACACATGACATTATTATTGAAATAAATAATGTTTGGGATTTTCGTAATAAAATTATTACTTTGATCCAAAGTTAATATGCTAGATACATTTTAGATGTGATTTGACTCTCATGAAATTAAAAAAAATACAGGTAAATGGGATATAAATAGAATTAATATGCACACCCATGCATCTTTGCCAGTCACATCATCTTCAGTCCTCACTGTGTCACATATGGAACATGAACAATATAGAATGTTTTTACTATGAAAGCTTATTCTGTTATTCTGTATGCTAATTTATCAACTTGAATGCTACAAGTGATATAGTACAATGGTGAACCGTATTGAACATATGAGAAATGATACGTGTAGCATCTGTACTGTGGTTTTCATTCAATAATGGCTTACGTAAGTTGTCATTCTATGTACATTGTGTTCAGTAATCTTATAGTGGTGCAAGTACAGATATTATATGCCCTGTAAAATGGGTTCAATAGTAAGGAACTTGCCCAAGACTTTGAAAGGTCAATCTAGTTTTGAATTGATATGAAATCCTTATCAACTTCTCATGGCATTTATATACTGTTACATGGAGGATTGAAGGAAAAAATTATTGGATAAAGGGAATAAAAGTACCTATAACTCCTCGTTTTTGAGAGAGAGAGGGAGAGAAGACAAACGAGCGTTCGTGATGATGTTACATTTAATGTATCAAAAAATGACACGTCTATCTCGCAGCTTTGCAGTCAAGTTGAAATTGAAAAAGTGAATGAGTGTTCCGGTTTTGTTTGCAACACTGTGCTTTTAAGTGATTATCTTATAAAGTCCGTATAAGGGTGACTGTGAAGGACTTGTCTCACTGTGTCTACTGCCTGTGTACCTGCCCAGAATTTTCTTGAGCTCAGTCGAGTCCCGGCTCTCATTTTTTATGACAGAGAGAGTATTGCACGTACAAGAAGAAAAGGCAAGAGGAAGCCTCAGTTGAATTTTTTTTACTATGTAATGTAGTAACTTACGTACTCTACAGTCCTTGTTGTAAAACATTTTCAATTTGATCTTTGCCAGTCACATCACTTTAGTCTTCACCCAGCTGTCCAGTTGTTCACATATATCTGTACTTCTACTTACTTTTCATACCCCCATTCCATGGGACCCGTAGTGCATTCTTAAGATCTTTTAAAATTTCTCTGTTGTGCTATGTGACTTGTAATCAACGGATAAGATCAGGATCGGACCATGCCTGTAGTTCATGGTCAGTTGACTGCAAGGGATATTCATCCCATTTACTTTTTATTTTTTTATGTCTATCAATAGAAAATAAGTAAGCAGTTAGCTATTTGTAATTATTTCCATTTATAATTAATCTGTGATTGGTAGTAGGGAGAACATGCTCATATCCGATCAGGCTGTATATCCGATCACTAGTATTTTGATAGTCAAAATCAATTATTTT
>JAQIVZ010000768.1:0-50158 GCA_034700945.1 Arrhopalites spinosus | reverse complement strand
TTTAATATTTAATTTTAGCCATAGTTGGAAATTTTGATTATCATCGGTCGGTATAGAAACACGGGTCTGTTACGTAACCCAAGTAATTGACAACACTAAAGAGTTGGCCATGGACTAAAGAACCAAAAAATGTAGACAATGACAATGCAATGGATGCTGTAGACTATTTTTTGTACATTTTTTTAACACCCTTTCAATCCATTTAAATTTAATTACAATTAACAACAATTTAAAATAATTTAATCATGAGACAATCTTGACCCCTTTGTTCTAATCATGGGAATAGCATCAATAATAATTGTGTCATTACAAACTCCCAATCTAGATTGTAACTGGTGAAGAATAAAATAAGGTAAATGTACATAAATTATCATCAATTATTAATTAATTAGTCTAATAAATCATGTTGACCCCATTTAGATGGGTAGAAGTCGAAAGGGGAGTAAAACAAGTAAGGGTAGTAAGTCTAGTAAAGCCAGTAAGTCTAGAAGTAAAGCTAGTAAAGGAAAAGGTAAAAAGAAGGAGGATAAAGAAGACAAGGAGTCCAAAGACAAAGATGATTCAGAAAAACTACCCGAGAACAAAAAAGCCCCTGAAGAAGGAGAAAAGAAAGAGAAGAAGAAAAAGAGTAGCAAAGACTCATTGGGCTCAAAAAAACGTAAAAAAGTGGAGGGTCAACTGGTTCAAAGAAAAAGAAGAAAAAGAAAAAGTTGGATGAAAATGGTCAGCCAATTCCATCTGCACCCGGAGACAGTGATTCGGGTGGTTCATTTGTTCCAAGTGAAGCAGACTCAAAAACTACTACCACTTCCGCCCCTCCTCCCACTTCTTCAACAATGATGACTGGAGGGGGTGGGGGTGGAGGGGATGATCAAAATTTTAGAGGAATGTATCGACCTTGGAATGGGATCAAAAGTTATGGAATGCTACTTCCCCCCGTACACAAAGCTTTCCTTAAATTCTTTCCCTGGCCACCAAAAAGATGTTGTGTAAGAAAAACAGGGTTTATTTTTTGATTAATATTTCAACAGTTTTTTTTCCAGTATTTTTCATCTGGATACTACTTTGACTTGGACAATGGAGACGGTGATCTTCGAGATAATGAATTAATGATTCATAATCTTCCACCTGGAACCACTCAAGCACAAATCAAGAAACAATTCCCTGGAGCCAAAGGAATTACAATTAATCCGTAAATTAATTGTTTAAATTTTAAATTAAGAACATGAATTCAACATGTTTGAATTGTGATTCATAGGGATGGTACAGCAATCATTGAATTTAAAACACCGCCGGAAGCCACGAGTGCCTACAATAATAGTAATTTGGTCAAATTGGGTAAAAATCATTTGGGTTGGGTCCGTGATGATGTAAGTTTGACAGCTGTTTAAATTAATAACGCTTAATTGAATATTAATTAATTTTATTATTTTACAGGAATTATATTTACTAAGCGTACCAGCAAATGTAACTGAAGACGATTTGAAGACTGAGTTCCCTGATGCCACTGAAGTTTTATTTCAGCAAGGACCAGAGTATGAAATATATTTAATTTGTTCAATTATATTTATTTAATTTTTAATTAAATATTTGATTACAGTGGTAATCGAATTGCAACAATGAAATTCAAAACACCACAAGATGCGGATAAATCATACGCCGATGCACCCTACAAAAAATTGGGCAATCATCAATTGGGCTACAGTGTTTCAATTAATCCCATCAAACTCACAAATCTTCCTTCTGGATTGTCCGAAGGTGACATCAAGAAAAAATTTCCCAGTGCAAAAACTGTTGAAGTCAACAAAGCAACTGGAACAGCTAAACTTGTTTTTGACAATGACGACAATGCCTTGAAAGCCTATGAGGATTCGGATCTACTCAAACTTGGAAAACCCAAACTTGGATGGTTAAGACCCGAAGAACTTTACCTGGAAGGTGTCCCGAGTAACTTGACAGAAGCTGAGCTACTGAAAGAATATCCTACAGCCAAAAAAGTCAAGCTTCAGAAAGGAGAAGGGTAAAAAAATTATTTTTTAATTATTTTGTACTTAATTGAATGATAAACAATATTTTCTTTGTGATTTTCAGTGGAAAGCGAATAGCTACAATTATACGCCCCAGTGAAGCTGAACAGAAAAAAGCTTATGATGGTTCCACTTACACAAAACTTGGCCCTCAACGCTTGGGATGGACACCTGATGGATCTGGTCCGGGTGGTAAAGGAGGAAAATCGGGAGGAGGAGGTCTTAATTTACTATTTATTTTAATCTCATTATTTTTACATCTCATAATAATATTTGAATTTTTTTTATTATTCCAGGTGGAGGAAAAGATTCGGTATAATTCTAAAACTAATAAGATATAAATTACAATTAAATATGATAATAATAATTATAATTTTAATAGCAACTCAAAATCAAAAATATTCCAAATGAACTTTCGGAGGATGATCTTAAAAATAAATTTCCGGGTGCTGGAAGTGTCAAGATTAACAAAGATGGGTATGGTTTAATTAAAATATTAATTAATACAGAGTTAATAGATTATTAAATTATTTAATTATTTAAATTAGGAGTGCAACTATACAGTATGGTTCACCAGGAGAGGCTAAAAAAGCCTATGAGGACAGTAGTTTACTCAAACTTGGTGGCAAGACTCTTGGTTGGCTTAGACCAGAGGTAAACAAAGGATATTTAACATTATGATTGATAATTAAATTAATTCTCCAATGATTAATTAATATTAAATATAATTGTAGGAACTGTATCTACAAGGTGTACCTCCAAATATTAAAGATGCTGATTTAATGAAAGAATTTCCAAATGCCAAGTCCATTAAATGGCAGAAGGGAGAAGGGTTAGTTTTCAAAAGTACAATTGAAAATTGAAATTGACTTGAATATTAATTATATTTTAAATATTTTAAAGTGGGAAGCGTGTGGCCACGATTGTATTTCCCAGTGAAGCTGATCAGAAGAAAGCTTATGATGACTCCAAATTCAATAAAATTGGCCCTCAAATTCTGGGCTTTACTCCAGGTATTCTATTTTTCTTTGACCTTCAAAAAATAAGTTAATCTAAAATTAAATTAGGATTAATTATTATTTGCATCTAAAATCTTTTGTATTTTAAAATTTGTAGGTGGCATGACCAATGTAAGTGATAATTAAATAATATTTGAGTGGATTCAAGTAAATTAAATGTTTGAAATATTTAAATGTTAGGCAAAGAAAGGAGGAAAGAAAAAGGAGGATTTGGGTGGTGTCCAAGATGTTGACAATACGGATGACTTGACGGATGATGAGTTGGCTAAAAAGTTATGGAAATTGGGAGACGTTGGCTTTTCCAATATTTCTAATCTCTTCACTCCAGCCATCAACATTTCCGGTCTTCCCAACGACGTCAATCGTGTTGCTATCATGAAACTTTATGATGGGGTCAAGAAAGTTGACATCACAACTACCAAGAATGGGTTTGTTTTTTATTTATTTTGTACTTCTCATCATGAAACCTTATTTAAAACATGATGAGTCTCTTGAAATTCCAGGAAAGTCGCACAAGTTGAGTTTGACAATCCAGGGAAAGCAGCTCATGCTTATGGTATCAGTAAAAAATTAGCTTTGGACGGTCATCAACTTACTGTCCATCCTGTAAAAGGTATTTTATAACTTAAATGTTTACTATTTATAAATATGAACACAAAAAGGAACAAAAATTCATCATTATTTTATTATTTCAGTTGGTGCTAAAAAAGGAGGAGGAACAAAGAGTAGTAAAACTGGAAGTGGTAAAAGTGCTAGCAAGTCGGGAAAGAGTCGAGGTGGCAAGTCCACAAAGTCAGCAGCAAGCAAGAAAAAGAAGTAGACAATCAAATGGAATTAAAATCTCAATCATCCATCTCGTTCATTTGGAACCTTCTTCATTTTGTCTTTGTACAACATTTAGAATGGATTATACAATTTATTTTTTCTATGATCCAGAATAAAGTTGCTCACATACAAGTCACAAATAAAATATCCAAAGATTTAAGTGTGTAAATTTATTTAAACACAATTTTTGAGAGTTGACACATCACATCAATAAATAAATTGAAAAAGTGATCTCGTCATGTCTTTTTTTATAAGTTACAGCTTTTTGAAAAAATCCTTTTTCAATTAAAATACAGACAAAAAAATCGTTTGGAGAACAAAGTCAGAGAAATGCAAAGCTAAATCATGAAAATTTGAGGAGGGCTGTTCAAACCAATCCGAGAAAAAAAAATCAAAAAAAAATCCACATTCCACCGGGTAAGTTAATGTACTTCTAATCTATTTTAATTGTAATCATTTGATCATATTACTTCCACTTTTTACAGTCAATAATAATAAACTGTATAATTAACTTGTTTTTTTGTGTTATTTTTTTTTGAAACAGGAGCAGAAAATCGGTTTGTGAGATCAGACAAAAAAGAGAGAAATGAATTTGCCAATTTTGTCAAATAAAGTTTTTAAACTACTTCCAAGATCACTATCATTATTAGGAGTACAAAATGTACAAGGTTGTGACTGTACATTAATGGACTTGGGTCATAGAAATATTTCAACATCATGCCCTATGGAAGCAAAGTCTGCAGGTCGTTTTAAAGTTACCCGAAAGGTAAACAAGAACATGAATGGATTGTTCTTTTTTAATTTTTAATTTGTTTCCAAAATTTGGAATCCAAATCATTTCATTGTAAATATTGTGAATGTTCTTCTTGCAGCACAACAATCCCCTGACCTATGAACAATCCTTCAAACCAAATCACATTGGGGTGACAAAATCTTGGAACTCTATGAATAATAGTAAGTTCAGGGATTAGGGTCCCTAATCCCTAATTTAGGGATAGAATTAAAGGAATTTAGAAGATTGACTAATTTAAATCATTTTCATGTACATTCTAGCTGGATTTCCTCAGTATGGTCTCAAAGCACACTCCGTGTTGACAGAGGATGTGTTCATTCGTCGTTTCATGGTTTCTACATGGCATAGACTAGTTGTGTCTGAAGTTTTAATCAAGAGGAATGCAAATATGATACGAGTAGGATGTATTGTTGTACGACATGTTCCACCCCGAAAAGTTTATTTCCTTGCTGGGTACACTGAGGAACTCTTGTCATATTGGCTTCAATGTCCTGTTAAATTAGAATTACAAACAGTTAATGACGTAAAGGCTGTTATTCACAAGTATGTGTAACTCTATACCTATTATGTACTAATCTTCAATTTATTATATAAAGTTTTTTTTTGATGCCATGTATGTTGAGAATGTTTTATATATATTGTAGTCAGTTGATAAGTATGACTAATAAATCATAATAATCAACTACAACACGTAATAACAGTTTATTATTTATTTAATGTCTAAGACAGTAAGATTTAATTGCAGGGCCAGTATATAATAATTCTGTAACATTGTGAATATCGTTCATGTCAGGCGGATAGCACAGATGGTCTAAAAAACGTAACAAAGAATTTTAGTTTATTTTTAAAATTACAAATGAGTCAAAACATATTTAAAAACTACCTTTGGGACAAGAGCACAAGAAAAAAGTTGAAAAATTATCAGCCCGTATGTGTCCACACATGTCACCACTACTACATCTTTGTAACTGTAAAAAAATTAGCTTAGGTTGATTTATCCCCAACTCAATCGATGTATATTATTCATATTTATTGTACAATAGTTACCTTGTCACAACTGTATGACAAAGTTCTTTGACTTGTCCCATTTGTAAACTCCTTGACCTCATTACGAACTAATACCCATCTCTTGAATGGTGGACAGTGACAATGAGTAAAAATTCGTTGTATGTTTGGCTCCATCGTGACAACAGTCAGGGCTGCCTGAGCTGTCTCATTCATTTTCTTTGCTGTACATTTTGGTAACCCGGTGACTTCATTGCAAAACTGTCAAAAATTATTTTTAAATAATTGCAGAGTATAAATTATAGGACGTAGAAATTAATTATTTCAGACAATTAGCTTTAAAATTACCTTCATCTGAGCACGAGTACTAAGCATAGCAGTATTAGAATCTTGAATTCTTCTAAAAATCCCTTCCTTCCTTGTCACGACTTTGTACTCTGAAAATTCCCATGGACATTCCGAACGGTCTGGACAACGACAAAGACGCTCAATTGTTGGTGGATAAAAATATCGTTTATTCACGATATTACAAGCAATCAATTCATTCTTGTCATTGGCACAAACTGGAATGTCTCTTTCACTTAAAATCTATCATATAAAATTAAAATTAGGAATTATACACAAGGCAGTACACTTATAATCTTGAATAATATACGAATTACTATACCCCAGGAGGATAAATGAATATGGCTTCTTTGTAGTTTTTATTATCTACGGATGTTTGACAATTAATTTGATGAAACAATGCAATCAGACAAGAGATGAAGAGTAACGCCATGATGGTCAGTCCCGATAATCACGAGACAAAATAAAGTTAAGTCGATTCAAGTCTATATACAAGTGAATATTTACATGGGTGCAAAAAAACCGCAAGATTTTTCCCAAATAAATCCTTAGTATAACAAGACGATAAAGTAGAGAGAGAACCCACTTCTTACTACTAGCCAAATATATGCAAGTAATATTGTGTGCATACATAATTAGTACAGCTGAGTACGAGTACTATATAATCTCATTCTATTTTTAAACTGTCATCCGTATCTTTAGATTTTTCCTCATGTTTTATGTTCAAACCCGTAGTCTCGGTATCATCTGGCTCTTTTCTGCATATACTTAACTCCCTGTACCCCCCATACATAAATAAACATTACGAACACATACGAGTCTGTCGAAGAAAGACAATGAGTGAAAGTATGGAGATGGATTGAATGAAATACGAATTTTTAATGTAAATACTCGTCACTACTTTATTTGACTCTCAAATTGTATTAACACTATTCATTCATTCACGTAAAAATAATAACAGACATATAATTTAAATATGTGAGAAAAAATTAGGGAAGTTGAACATTATCGTGTATAACTTCTTCATTTAATGGAGTAATTTCTAAGTGAGTCCTCTTCAAATTCTCTAGTTGTCGAATGGTCCTTTCAATGTCTGCTGTGACAGAGGATACTAGATTCATGGACTCTTCATCTCCACGAATTTCTTGAAGAATGGCCAATTTGTCTTCCAAGAAAGGAATTTTTTCTTTCTCTAATTCTTCTTTATAGGCATTCATTTTTTGGGATTTAATGTCTTCACATATCAAATCTGTTAGCCTCTCCACACACTTTTTTCTCCAGAGTACTTCAGTCCTAGATAAATAAAATTATACAAAATATGATCATGTAGTTTTCTACTCTTGTATTTTTAATTGTGTATCGTTCCCCCTTAATATCATCATGAAAAAATGAGTGAATAAAATTAACTTACCGTGCATTCGGTACGAATACGATACCCAAAATTTCAATGAGCCACTCAAAACGCCTATAGTCTTGATGACGAAGCTGATTCAAAAATTTTTTACGCTTTTCCACAAGATCACGTAGCGGCTTAGTGACTCTATTAAAATTCTTATTAGCATAACTTGATTTCGCTAGAAGTCGCAAATCCCGAATTCTAACTGTGGTCCATGCAACTGTAATAATAAATATTTATAGAATACTCAATATAGGTCGACATACTTTAGTATAATATTCTGATGCACGCTGCTTATACATAAATTCTACACAGATTCCATAAAAACTCACTTTTATGCTCCATTGACTGCTCGACAATACCGTCATATTTGTGTCGACGAACTTGTTTGAATGTCATATCATAAATTATCTTCATCGCTTCACTTCTTCTTTTGAATCCCACTGTAAACCATTTCCGCTCATCTTCTGGGAGTCTACATAGAAAAGAAGCTTGTCATCACTATCCAGTCTCAAATCAATATTTAAAATGAAAATTTTAAAATAATAAGTGCAATTAATTTTACTTGTCAAGTTGGTCAGCAAATGGTTGGTATTCAAGTTTCAGCCAATTTGGGTCAATTGTGGGCAAGTCTTTGACACAACCGGAAATTCTGGGATCCGTGAAAGGAACTTTGTCTACTGCTCTCCATTTGACGATATTGTGGAGTTCATGGGTAACTGGAATATGTGGCATGATCGTGTCATTAATAACCACACCAGGTTTTCTTACAGGGGCTTGTTTCTTTAACTTCTCCCTTCTTTGACGCCATTTTTGTACCGAGGTCAAGAACCGTACGTTTGAAGAAATATATGCTGTCGGGGTTAATAAACACCGAGAAGATAGTTGAAACATTATTACAAATTAAAATTATAATTTGTAATTTACAAATTCAAAAATGGAAAAAAAAATTTCGCCAAATTCATATCTTGCCACTAAATAAATCGTGGCAAGTTGATCTTCAGGACATGCAGTTTTATGATATGCAGCATATGAAAATTCAATCTTCATGTTTTACTTTATTACTGTTTACACTTACACTGGTAGTATGCATGAAATAATAAACAATTCAAACTACTTATAGCTACTCCGTGGTAAATAAATATCCCCAATGCTTGTCTTCACAACCGAATTTCAAAAAAAAACGAAAAGATTTTCTTTTATTATTTTTTTTTCTTCTCATTTTGATAAAGAATATCAAAATTAATAAATAGCGCAAATTATCATGGTGTTCAATATTCAGAATTTTTAAAGGAAATGTTCAATTGAAATTTCCAATGCAGAGCAAGGCATATTGAGCTCAAAATTTTCTAACACTTCCGGATGTAGAACACCCAATCTTCCAATTACTTTCGTCTTGTACAAGATTTCTGCACATCTACCCTCAAAATATGTTGGATCTGAAAATAAAAATAATCATAAAGAAAAATAAATTTCAAGTGTGCATTACATACTTGAAGAACAAAAAAGTGAACATTTATGTTTTGTATTTTATTACCATCAGCAGCTTGAATACAATATCCATCCTTTGCATCAAAAGGTACTTGTAAGAGTAACATGCAGCGATCCAACAGTCCATGAATAACCTCAAATCCTGGCGTTTTTGAATAATATACGGCACAAAAACGACGCTCATTTCTCGATCCCGTGTCTGTACATAATATATTAATTTAACATACATTTAAAGAAACTATTAACAGATATTTCTACATTAAATTCCTTAGTTTTTATACCTATAGTGTCATCAAGTAAAACGACATCCGAAATTTCAAAGAGTTTCATCGGTAAAGGCATTTTCTTATTCGCTTGTAAAGTCTTGAGCAGACCTTTAGAATAGTAAAAGCAAAAGTATTAACATTACATTCAAAAGTAGGAAAAATATCATAGATAATAAAATAAAATAAGGTAAAACTGTGATGTATGTACCTGATAGAAGAGAATTGCGACAAGCTTGGAATTCAAGCGTTTTTGGATTGGATATTCTAGCCAACGTTGGCTCCTTAGCGTCTCTATTATGCCTAACTTTTTCACATTCATCTTCTACAGAACACTGCAAGTTAAAAAAAATAAATATATTAATTCAATGCCATTCATTCAAAATTCACTAATTATTTTAATTAAATGGTCCCTGATTGAACCAGAAAAAGGTGAAACTTACCAGTGAGAATGTGAGTGCCTCAGTAAAACCAGACTGTGCCACATTTTCTCTTAGTTGATCCGTTAATTTATTCAAGGGAAACTATGACCAACAACAACATTTATAATTACATTGTAATAATGATCATTTTTTAAATAAATGCATAAATTGAACGCATAATAATAAGTAAAAATACATACCTGACTTGCAATTGTTGTAGTATTTGGTAAAGTCTTTGGGATATTATCATAGCCAAAAGCAATAGCAACATCTTCAACAATGTCACAAGCATGAATCACATCATGCCTTGTTGGTGGAACTTCAACCATTATAGACTCTTTGGATGCCTCCACTTCTGATTTTAATCCCATCCGACTGAGACTTTTAGCCATTTCTTCTGCTCCAAGACTGTAGCGTTTATAAAAATATAAAAATCCCAAATGAATTAGAGAGAAATTTACAAAAATAAATACAATATTTATCACATGATGAAAAAAAATTATTTTACCTTAAGCCAATGAATTCATTCACAAATTTGACGTTGACAGACTCCTTTCTATAGTTTAGTGAAGGATATGTAAAAGTTGTTCCGTCAGATGCTACAACCTCTGTCAATTCAGATTCAAATTTAGACTCACAATGTTCGCTCAACATTGTCGTCAAAATATCCAGTACTATTGTAGCCTGTCAAATGAAAACAAAATGCATTAAAAATATGATGATAAAGTATTTACAAGAAAATAAAAGTGAGCATAAACAAGGAAATATAATAATACCTTCCATAAATCTGTTGCTGTACATTCAAAAAAGATATTTTTGGTTTTAAGAGTAACTTTTGAATGATCTCCATTAATTATTGGAGGGAGGGACACTACAACTCCTTTAGAGTCCCGAATGACAGGGAAAAGTGGTTCATCCTTAATGATGTGCAAATAATGTTTGAGATGGTTGTCACTTTGATAGTGTACCATGAGTTCATCTGCTCTGAATGATTTCTTTTGATTAAGAGGAATAAAATTAATTTCTGTAGGTGGATCAGCACTATAGACAAAGGGTGGACTCAAAGTGTCCAAATCATGAGCTCCAATGGCCACCAAACTCCTTTTACGACAAATCTAAAGTAGATAAAAAAATTTATTATGATTTTATGTCGTTTCTCAACAAGAATCGTACATGTTACGATTATATTAAATTACTTACATTATGATGTAATTTCTCTTGAAGTTCAATAAGACTATCATAAGCTTTCTGTGTCATATTGACATTTCGAAGAATTCCAGTCACAACATAGGGACGAACATTACGAGTAGATCCATGGACAGTTGTTCGAATCGGTGATGAAGGAGTTATTCTTTTATATCTTGGGGATTCCGTCCTATTATTTAACAAAAATACATGTTCAATAAATTGGTCAACAATGAATGGAGGTTATAAAATATGTTTGAATGAAGTTGATTACAATTCAATGAATATTGAAAGAGCCCTTGACAATCCTTCAACACAGAGCAAGTCATATCGATTAGCCGGAATGTCAATTTTATACTCGATCGCTCCAGTAGGGTCATTTGGATCCGTTGTCTAAAATAATAATTGCATTGTCACAATAAAGTTAATGACTAAATATATAAAAAATTATAAATTACAAACTTACAACTTCATCCAGCTCGATACCAAATTGAAAACAAAGTTCATCAAATTCTTCGTCAGCTAAAAATGGAAAAACAAAATTAGACACTGTTCCAAATTTATTCTCATATTTAATATTAAAAATTCTAACAATATACAATTCTTACTGTATGATTTCCCCAGCTTTTCATACAACAAATCCCTTTTGATGGTCACAGTAGGCATCCTTAATTATACCTAATTGAACTTTTTCACAATCTTTTAATTACACACAGTCCAGCTGTTGGTCAGAACAAAAGGAAAATACTAGTAAAATATACTGCTTGTATATTGTTGCAAAATCAGCAAATCCAAATTAATACTTTCAGTTAAAATACTTAATAGTATTTAACGTATTTAGTAAAATACGGCAAGATAAAAATGATGCAAAATGACCAAAAAAATCTGCAATTTTTTTTTTGCCGGCTACGGGACAGCGCTAGGTGGAAGAAGGGACGAGTTGTGGAAACTAAAAGTTAATTTTCTCATTTCCGCTTTTAAAATCAATTTTAAATTGACATTCTTCTTCTAAAGGTACAATTTTCAATGTCAAACATAATGTAGAATTGTTGTCCGCCCAATAATGATTAAAAACTGTTCAAGCTTGCTCTTTGCTCACACACCATTAATTTTGCTATTCCTAAATTGGCAAAAGGGGACTAGAAACATAACGGTGATGATGTGTGTTTTCGTTTTCAAGTTATGGACATAAAAATAATTTTGGCGAATGGTTAAATATGTACATAGTATAGTTTATAATACATATAAGAGCGAATTATAGTCATCAATCTTGATTTACAATCATGAACAAGTCACAACTATTCTATATATCTGTAGTGGTCCCACACTTTTTATTAATTGCCCTTGTTTCTCTATTTTAAATTTATTAATTCTGATTGACACGGTCCATGTGTTCTGTGTTCTTCTCATAAGTATTAAAATTGTAACTCCGAAATTATTTTCTCGTCCCACTTTCAAACTTGATTCATTTATTTTTCTTCATCAGATGTGAGGAGTGTGAGATCATATCTCGTGCGTCTCCTTCAACAAACAACAAGGAGATTGAAAGCAAAGGAGCATTTGGCATGATTCAGACAAGAATAACGTGAGTAAATAATACCAAAACTTCTTTAATAATAAGAGAGACGAGTGATACTGTTTTATGCTTGATCATAGTCATACTAGTTACAGTTTAAACTACATGTGTCAACTTTTATTTGTTGATATCCATTAAGTTAAAGTTGGTAGGAGGACGGGGGATGATGAGTCATTCTCTCTTCTTGTCCATGACGTGCAAATTAAAGTCACACACGATTATATGAATAATGATTATTCACAACTCGATCCTTTCTTGCCAATCTCCCGTTCATACATACAATATCTGTATATATCTGTATATATTATTTTTTTAGCACATGCAATACTGTACAAGGAAACGAGCTCAACTCTGAGAGAGTCAATTCGCAACTCTACATCCATATCCTCCAATTCCAATGTATAAATAATATAATGCATTACCTATATTAGGTAGTGTACATACTACATATATTATCATTATGTCAGCCAGTCTAACCAGACATTGAAAGTCCATACAAAAAAATAATACAACAGATGTTCCTTTGTCTTGTATATTATGATACACATAACGTACATATGAATGTGTTGTGTTGTATCTCTGTAGTATATATTTTTTTAGAATGCTCTTTTTGCAAATTATGTAAGTACTATTTGATTGTGGTTTGCAATATCCACCTGCCCCTTCAAAAAAATACACAACAAACTTCATCATCTTCCCTTCTACTGATATTTACCTCCTCTTCCTTTTGCTTCATTTCATTCTCGACAGTTGAGCTGGGCTGAGCTCTCTCCTAAATTGGTCTGTCAAAACTTTACAGTTTTTTTAGTGTTTAAAAAAACTGACCATGTTTGATAGTACTACTACTAAACTTGTGTACAGATAAAATAATTTAGTTAATAATAGTTAAATTATTTTTTATAAATCACAGCAAAAGCAAAAGCATTTTAAAGTGTATCAAGTTTTCTGTGTGTAAAATTGATTCTTGTTGCTTGATTCAAAAAAAAATAGTTTGATCGTGTCCAATGTCAATGACAGTGAAAACAAAAGGCTAACGTCGTTGTGGTTGAAAATTTGTGATTCATTCCTCATGAGATTTAAATCCTGTGGTTCTTAAATTGTTCATCTTGAGAAAGAAGAGTTGATGCAGATTGCAAGAAAGGGATTATTATAACAGAGGATTTTTTATGCATCTTATATTCCAATCTCCTCTCATCCGGCAAGTGTAATGGGTTGTTAATTGTTTTTTTCAAAAAAATTAAATTCGAAGAAGGATTTATTTCTAGAAATTCAACAGGGGGGAAGGATTTTTCAGAATTTTGTCATCAGTTTTTTTTGTTTATTGTGAATTTGTGATAATTTGATCTGTACTACAAAATATAAAGGAAAAGTGTTGTTGTGACAGAGAGAAAAGATGTACGGGGTAAAAGATAATAGAGGAAATTTGGCCGGAACTCAAGGGGGTTTTAACAACAAAGGGAAGTCCGGTGTAAGTCAATTAAATTTTAATCATCCATCTCATCAGTCATACAACATGGAAAATGGGAATAAATCCAAGTTTCCACAACAATCCCCAAATCATCTTCCTCATCATCCTAATGGACGACAAGAGAATCTTTCATCCGTCAATAGTGAGGATCCAGGTGAGTCACCCACACGCTCGTCATTTTCCATAAATTTCTAATTTCTAATACAGTTCTTTTCAAAATGTTCATTTATCACCATTTCAAAATAAAATAAATTTCAAAAAGAATTTTAAACTCTCAAGTTCACATTTGAAAAGCCTTGTGTATTAGTAGAATGAAATTATAAATCAGTTTTGAGACATGTTGTAATTACTTCATTTGTAATTAAGGGACTAATGAGAGAGGATGATGATGATTTTCAACCATTCTCTTTTTTTGTCATCTCCACCTTAATTCACAGTTATCTCTCTCTCCTCCTCCATTGAGATTCCTATAAAAAGAAGATGCAGATATTTCTTTTTTTTCAAGGATTTGAGCCCAATTCCTCCTCCATTTCCTTTCGGCCATTGAACCTTCACTTTGACCAAATGAACAGAAAAAAATTTAGTTTCATCACAAAAATTACATGACATTCCTCATTTAATATTACATAATAGACTTAACCTTGTTCATTTTAAACGAGAGAGAGAGAGAGGAGCGTCTATTTACTTTTTGATATGATTGATGATTGGCTCAATTTTTTCTGAGTGGAGACTTTTTGACATGCAAGATTCAAAATGGTTTTTTTTGTGAAACAAGTAAAATACAATAATAAATATGTACGTTGTACTAACTAAATGAGGGGACTATTAACTTTCGAACAAGTAAAATACAAAAAATAGAGAAGGGGGGAAAGTAACTGGTGGATGATTATATTCACATGATAATATTTTGGCCATGTACAGTGTACAGATATAAAAATTAAAACGATGGAGCATGCACATGTTTGAGTATAATTTTAAATGTAGAATTTTATGATATATTAGATGAGTTAATGTGGGACTCTGACTGTTCTCATAGTTCTCATTGGAAAGTTGTGCAGAAAATAAAAGATAAAGATAGGGAACAATTATCATGTAGAGGATTAGAGGACAGGTGAGCATGTACAGTCGAGGGAGCCTTATCATAAATATATTAAAACATATGTTATTACTACTTTTTGTTCTTTTCGTCATGGACTGTAGGTCAAAGTAAAGCCTTATCTTTTTTTTGTACAATTGTTAAATATATAACAAAACCCCCTCTCCCCCTCCTCCAAAAAATTTCTACAATCTTCTTATGTGGCCAAATATGAAATGAAACAAAGTGATATTAGATAAAATTTTCACTAAATGGCCTCGTCACTCAACTCACATTTCATCATTGTCAGTCTCTCACTTGCCAAGTAGTTATGAACATGAATATAATTGTTGGATTGATTAAATTATTTAAAGTCACAAAGTAGTGAGGAGGGTCGTTTGTCATCCTACATTTAATTCAGCATCGGCATCATTTAATTCAACTTTAAATTTCTTTTTTGATAAAACAAGATCAAAACTTGTTTCAAAAACAGGTAGTTATTGAGTTTTAGTAAAAGCGGATGTGTCAAATTCAGTGAATTGTTTGGTGAACAAAAAAAAAGTTTGTTACTGAAAACTGTGAACTACCGGCATTGAGGTATGATCTAATCAAATATTTAATCTACATTTTATTATAATCTTAATATCATTTAGTGTCTTGAAATAATAATCAAATTATACATTGTATTTGATATATATAAGTTAAAAGAAGCATGTTACGTCATTTAAAATTCTTGAAATAATGACAAGAGCAGATATTAAATGTTTAATTTTAGTTGGTTTGCCCTACGTCACGCTTTTTAATGCTAAACCACGTCAGACGTCAGGGATAGATATTTTTGGTTGTAATAAAAAAACTAAATTGAAATATTATATTGTGATGTGTATTTTTATTTTTTATTTTTAAAAAAATGAAAATTCACAAGAACCAGAACAGAACAATGACAAGATTAAGAAAGTGAAAAGAGTTGGAATTATTATTATTTTTCAGTACTATTTTATACAGTACATACTTAGAATTTATCACTAAATAACTTACCTTTGCATGTCAATTTCTAATTCGTTGCTTCTTCTCTCTCTCTCTATTCAGTATTCAAGGTAAAATATTATTTACAACTAAGATTATTACATTTATTAAGTATTCTAATCTCATTTAGTACATTTCTGTATGTACATTATTATAATGGGAGGGGACTGAAACGTGAGCAAGAATTTTCCTGTTCATTTGACAAAATATACTTGACTCCTCCGTGTCCTTGTTGAATTAAACCATGAATCAAAATTTACCCTGCTTTGTTATTTATTATTTAGGATACAAGATTTTTTTGAAAAAGTTAATGAACTTTTAATATCATAATCCATGTGTAGAAGTGAGATTATTTATGAAGCTCATTGTCACTTTATTATGTAATATAAATGGTCAGACAGAGAGAGAGAGAGATAATTTTAAATTTTGTGAGAAAATATTACATAAATATTGTACACACACACAAGTATAATAGAAAGGAAGTTGGAGGGGCTGTGTCAATTTTATTGTATTATTAAAGCTCCGTGGAGATGAAATGAGATGCTGTGAATAAGCCCCTTTTTTATTCCTTTTGTATTCTTCATCTTTCAATCTGATGAGATTTATGGAAAACTCAGACAAGCTTCCTCTCTTTTTTTGTCTCTTTTGTTCTCGTTCATTGGCCTTTTGATTCACATTTTTATAAAAAATAAAAATATCAACTCTAGGATGTTATTTAAACTACGGGAATATTTTATTTTCAAAAACAATTTTTTTTAAATAAATAAAGACATAAATAACTAATTTCAAGATCAAGATAGTGTCCACATCTTTTTTTATTCAGTTTTTGTCTTTTAACTGAATAATTATTAACTGACTGACTGTAGACAGACTAAATCGTGCCTTACAATTATGCAAATTAAAATCAAAATTAAATATGGCCGTTCGTAGTTTTTTTAGCTTAGTTTTTTATTACTCCGTGACATGTTCTCTTCTATCTTTTATCTTTACTGTAAATGGGTCCATTTAATTATACAGTGTTTGTAAAATTTGGAGTGACAGTGCCATTTCCATTCCTTGTACGGAATTTTTTTTACACTTCTTACCGTTCCTCCATCAAAGACAAGGAAAATGAGATAGCGTCTCTTTTTTTTCTCTTTTGTTTTCTTTTTATTTTAACGGCTACCATGCTGTGCTCTCAACACAAATTCTCTTGTCTACTAGTTAAATAGAATTTTATAAGGTGAAAAATATAATCAGCACGTTGACACACAAACTAATATGAGTACACGGGTAATAAATTTTTTTAATCACATTTTTTTTTGAGTCCAATTATATTTTACATTTTTCTGCCAAAGATTCTGGAGTGTAGAACCAGAATCATGATCCAAATTTGTTGAGGAGGAGGAGGAGGGGGGATTTGTTTTGTCACTTCATATTTTTGATATACATACTTATTTATGACTCTCTTCAACATGATCGTGTACCTTTTTTATTTTATCATCAATATGAAAGAAAAATAAGGATATGGTGAATAGGAAACGTGGGATGGAAAATTGAACGCTTCACCTGTCAAGTGTGCAAAGCGAAACCCCCCCCCTCCTATTTTTACCCCTCTTTTCAAAAAAAATTTCAACTCAATGCACTTTTTAACACTGTCCACAATTTTCCTGCAAGTCTCTAACTTGCAACAAGTGATGTTACTTCTTTTTTTTTACTGTACTTTTAACTTTAAATTTTCTGTCTCTGGCTTTGGCTCTATTCAATTGCCATTGGTTTCCTCTCAATCCTTTTGATATAAAATTTTTGTGCAGTCGAATGTAATGGTAAATGGCAGGTTGTCTCCGTTATGTCCCTACGTATAACATCCATTATCCTGTTTTCTATCCCTGAAAATCATATCACGCCCAGCCTAAAAAGTTTTTAGCTCTTTTGTTGTAACAGGGTTCCTCAAAAAATATAATCATGTCCATATGTACAATTTCTTGTTTCAGCCGGCTTTTCATTTTTTTTGGTGAGTCAGTTTACCATTGCAGTAGCGGTCATGACAAATTGTCATGCACAAATTCCCCCCCCTCA
The DNA here is from genome assembly GCA_034700945.1 of Arrhopalites spinosus. Lineage (NCBI taxonomy): Eukaryota > Metazoa > Arthropoda > Collembola > Symphypleona > Arrhopalitidae > Arrhopalites > Arrhopalites spinosus. The sequence goes on along the minus strand of JAQIVZ010000768.1, from coordinate 32,184 downwards.
AAAAAGGGAGCTGAATGTTGTGTAATTTTAGTCAAAATAGAGTCACACATTAAGAACAATGTCAATTAGAAATAAGAGTCATCTCCATGTTTTTTTTTCTTTTGTTGTTGAGAAATGAGTACAAAAAAAATTAAACTGTAAGCTAAACTCCATGCCCTTGATCGTTCAAGGTTTTTTTCCATTTCAACAATGATGAACTCTAACTCTAATGGAAGATTCAAGTTGGAAAATGGAAATTTAGAGAAAAAAAATCTATTACATGGAACATGGAGGAAATTACAGATTTTAAATCAAATCTATCAACAATCAACTGACACACATAAATTATTAGGAAGAGACGGATATCAAACTTTTTTGTAGGAGAGCCGGGCCGACATGAGGGGAAAAAAGATTGCGTAATATGAGATAATTATAAATGTAATTAAATAAAATTGTACACTGATTACTTTGTTGTGTGTGTGCGCGTGTTATTATTATGTCATGCCCTACTCACGATCTGTACAATGTCTATGGGTTCTCTTAATTCTCCTAATGTCGGTCGTCTTGTCTTATCGTTGGAAAAAATAACTATATACTTACCTGTCAGTAGTATTTATTTTTACGCATATATAAGTAGGAAGAGCAAGTGAAAAAGTAGAATAATAATATTTTACTATAATTATGTACACACAGTGTACTATTACAACTACATTATGTTTATTATATAAATAATATAAAGCCCATGAATATGCATGCAAAAATAAACGTCAGTTTCAAGTAACTCAGTATAGACCAAGAGAGAGGGGGGAACAATATGAAGGTGGAATGGCAAAAAGGTATAGACTTGTATTTTATTTTCATAACAATAGGAGGAATTGCAATTCTCTAGAGTTAGAAAACTCTCTCGACCCCCTCTTTATTTTAATCCCCTTATTCGATTTACTTTTTTTTCTCCTTTTTAATATAGATTCTCTCTCTCTCTCATGTCTGTCTGCTCTTTTTTTCTGACATTATGAAACTCTCATTCTACTTCCCTCACAAACCCCTCATCGTCATTATTCCTTTCCTTTATTTAACTCATTTTTTTGTATTTTTGTAAATTTTTAACTGTCTTGTCTTTCAATGCATTTTTTACTCATTAAATTATCTGTCTCATTAAATTGTGTGTGTGTGTGTTGTGTAACTTTAACTGGAACTTTTTTTCGGAGTGATTGAAATTTGAATAATGTTAAAATAAAATATCAAAATTTTAATGTGAAAGCAAAATTTCAAAGTCATTTTAGTTTTTGTGACTACTGACTAGTCCATTGAAAAAAAGTGTAATGAACAATATTTAATAATAATTATTCTTTTTTAGAAAGCGAATTTTAGGATGGGATAAACAAAGTTTTTTAAACTATGAGTATTATATTTTTCTCTCTCTCTCTCTCTTTGTTGCATTGCACATAATAGGAAAAAAGCAATGTAGTGAAATATAATAGACTCAAATTTGGTATAGAAGTTTATGTAGGTTCTTCTTTTTCGCTCTCTCTTCATACTTGGTTTAATTTTATGGTATATTTCTTTTCTGCGTGTGTAAACTCTCCTGTCTCACCTTTTGGTATATATTCTTTAAAAGACTATTATTCAGTGTACGAATACTAATCGTAAATTTTTTTTTGAGAGTAAATGTTCCTCCAAGAGCCTTGCCATATGATTATTGTTGGTCTTGGTTGTTTAGTGTTGTGAATTCTCAAATGCTTCACTTGGTCTCTATATTCTCTCACTGCAGGCAAAAATTCATTCCCAAAAAAAGTTTCACGGCACACACACACACAACACAGAATAAAGGGACAATGAGCTGACTGAATTTTTGTATATAATTTTTTATTTATTGTTGATTGTACAAGTTGAGTGTTGAGTGTCATTGCCTCCCCCCCTCAATTCTCTTTAAATCATAAAAATTTTAAATGAGAAAAAACAGTAAATCATGGAATTGACATGATGGTGCTATTCAGTGAAATGAGAGAGTGAAATTTATTCTTCGTATTTGAAAATTTATTTTTTTTATTTGACTGGTGACTTTTGAACTGTGTCTTATAACTAGCATAAAATAATAATAGTACAGAAAAAAATGATTAATAAAAAACAAATGATGATCGAAGATCACCTCCTCCTCATGGCCTCTCAACGCATTTGGTACTCGGACCCAAAGGAAGGATTCCTTTTGGGACAAATTGTCGACTTGGGAGGAGATAAAGTCACTGTTGAACCTGATAGCCCTACTTCAGGTATAATTTTAACACTTTTTTTTTTGAAAAAATGATAAAATTCAAGTGTTTAAATTGAAAATACATGTTTTTTTGAATAGGTTATCACCGAACCGGATCTCAGACAATTCAAGTGGCTTATGAGAGTGTTTACCCGGCTGAAGATGACTCGACTCAGGATTATGATGACAAGTAAAATTTGTGAAATCTTTTAAATTTAATTTAAATGCTGACAATTAATTTTTGTGAAATGTTTTAAATTTAATTTAAATGCGCACAATTAATTTTTCCTTGTTTTAGTTGCTCTCTCATGTATCTCAATGAGGCTACCCTTCTCAATAATATTCGTCTACGATATCAACGAAATCAAATCTATGTAAGTTTTTTATTTTGACGAAAAATGTGCTATAAATTTGTAGAAAATTGTGATTGATTAATTTAATTTTAATTTTAACAGACATACACCGCTAATATGTTGACGGCTGTGAATCCATATGTGGAAATTAAAGGACTTTATTCCGCAGATACAATTAAACGATACCAGGGAAAATCCTTGGGAACGTTGCCACCTCATGTCTTTGCTATTGGTGACAAGGCATTTCGTGACATGAAAGTGACCAAACAGTCACAGTCCATCATTGTGAGGTAATTTTTTGTTTCTCAAATGTGAAATGACAATTTGTGCTTTCAATTGACAATCTCTCTCAAAATTAAATTAATTTAAAATTATTAACTTTTCTTATTTTTCAGTGGGGAATCAGGAGCTGGTGAGGAATATTTCTAAAAACATTTATCAAAATAAAAATGCATGACAGGTTTAAAACAAAAATTATTTTGCTATTTAGGTAAAACCGAATCCACAAAATACATTCTCCGTTACCTTTGTGGTTCATGGGGAAGTGCAGCGGGGTCAATTGAGCAGAAAATTTTAGATGGTAAAAAATATTTTATTTTACAAAAAACACTTAAATAAATGTGTCTCTGTTCATTGTCTCTCATATTAAAATTTGAACAGCCAATCCCGTCTTGGAATCATTTGGAAATGCAAAAACAACAAGAAATAATAATTCCTCTCGTTTTGGTAAATTTATTGAGATTCATTTTGAACAGAATCAAAAAGTGACTGGTGGATTCATCTCTCATTACCTTTTGGAAAAATCCAGGTAAAAAAAAGTTTCATTCTTTTATTTAAAATTAACAAAAAAAAATTGTCCTTGCTTCTTAAAACTGTAAGAAATCTGTAGTAAGAAAACTAAGCGCAGTGTCATTTCCCAACTCCTGCCTCATAACCTCTCCCTCCAATTCTCCAAAAAATCCTTGCAAAAACACTAAATTTTGTGCTCAAGTTACTTGCTCCCCTCTCTCTCTCTGCTCTGAATGTCATGAAGAAACAAGCGCCGCTTTAGTGTAGGAGCCACAGTCACGGCAAAGGGAAGGAAAAAATTGGCCAATATTTTTTTTGCAGTGGAGTCAGTGCAAAGGAAGGAATGGTGGCAATGCAATGCACACGCTGGAAAATGGTCACAAAAAAAAAGTTTGAGAAGTTTTCATACCACAAAAGTGGCGTTGGCTCCACTTTACATTGTGAATGGAAGGGAATCCCCCCATTCGGTGGCATGGTAAAGTTTTTTGGATATGGGCAAAAATTTTTGGTGGGTTGTTGTGGAGGCATTGGGATTGGGATGGTAGACGGATAGGTAAACAAGTTGTTGCCAATGTCCATTGACATGAATTGGCCCCATAGGGAAAATCCATGCTGGGTCTTCCGCATCATCCCCACAGTCAGGAGAGGATAGACAACGTCAAGCTTCCCAAGTGAGACCGAGCCCGCCGTCTCATCTCCTCCCTTTGCAAATCCACACTCACTCACACACTCAAAAGACGAGGAGGAATGCAGTGAAGCTGTTGGCTACGTACTTCATCCTATTAAATATACCGGAGAAATGTGTGCGCTGCGATGCCTATGCGAATGTGTATTAGTAAATATTTGGCGAATTCTGCTTCTGCACGCTTGAGCTTGTCTTTGGGCTTGTGCCGTAAAAAATACTCTTTGGCTAATAGCCCTCCATGTATTCTATATATATATAGAGAGAGACATGATAGAATTATTTGGTCCCTGCTTCTCCATTTTCCTAAAATGAATTCATGATTTTTTTTCTCTATAATTTTGAAAAAGATTAATTTGTAAAAATTGATGGTAATTTTTTTTTATATTAATGTAACAGAATATGCAGTCAATCATCAGAAGAGAGAAATTATCATATATTCTATCAACTCTTGGCTGGAGCCACACCACAATTAAAACAACAAATACAATTGGCAAACATGAACCTTCAAGACTTTCACTACCTCCGACAAGGTTGTACACAATTTTTTGGAGAGAAGGGAACCCTTCGTGACCCTGTTGTGGATGACCTCAAGGATTTTCAAGACATGGAAAAAGCATTTGCTCGTCTGGGTCAAACAGACAAGGATAAATTGGCTGTTTATTCTGTGGTGGCTGCTGTCCTTCATTTAGGCAATGTTGCTTTTGAAGATGATCCTGATGATCAAAGAGGTGGTTGTCGAGTGACGGACAAGTCAGAGCCGGCTCTTAAATTAGCCTCAGATTTAATTGGAGTGGATCAAGATGAATTGAGACAAGCCTTGACTTCAAGAGTCATGCAAACGGCCAAGGGTGGAACGAAGGGCACTGTTATTATGGTTCCACTTAAAGTGTATGAAGCTAATAATGCCCGGGATGCACTGGCTAAAGCCATGTACTCGAGAATGTTTGATGCCATTGTTTTGAGAATTAATCAATCAATTCCATTGAAATCTTCTGCCTCTTATATTGGTGTACTTGATATTGCTGGATTTGAATTTTTTACTCTCAACTCGTTTGAACAATTTTGTGAGCAATTTTTTTATTATTATACAACAAGTGCCTATTCATTGTACATGTGCAAGGATAAATTATTTATGTGAATTTTGTCCTTTTTGTAGGCATTAACTATTGTAATGAGAAATTGCAATATTTTTTTAATGAGAGAGTTCTCCATGATGAACAAACACTTTATGCTAAGGAGGGACTGGGGGTAGCTCGTATAGATTACATTGACAGTAAGAGATTCAGATGATGTTTAAAATAATATGATGTGAATAACAATTTTAATCTAAATTAAGATTCCGATTGACTAATTACAATGATCATCGTCATTATTATAATCCAAACTTTGTTTAAATTATCAGATTATGACTGCATCGAGTTAATTGAATCACCCAAAAATGGCATTTTGTCCGTTTTGGATGAAGAGAGCAAATTACCCAAGCCAAGTGCCGGTCATTTTACCACAGAAGTTCATAAAATGTTTTCTAATCATTTTCGATTGGCTCTACCCAGAAAGTCAAAGATTAAAGAACATCGGGAGATTCGGGATGAAGAAGGTTTTCTCATTCGTCATTTTGCTGGAGCTGTTTGCTACAAGACGGTAAATGCTCTTTAGTTATTGCCCTTCATTTTCTCATGTACAGGGTGAGACTTGTGTCTCTCTACATGCCAAAAAAGTTTCTTTTACCTATCGTTTTTCAGTTTTCACTGAAAAGCGGGATCACTAGTTTTTATTTATGAGGCAATAATTAATTTTTTAATTATTTTCAGACACAATTTATTGAGAAAAATAATGATGCTCTGCACGCTTCTCTTGAGGTAATTGATTGTTTCCAAATTATTTTGTCCATTATAGAAAAATTTTGAGAAAAAAACTTGCCAGTACTAATTCCGTGTTACTCTTTTCAAATTTTAGGGTCTTGTCCAAGAGTCCAGGAGTCAATTTTTAAAGGATCTTTTTGCATTGTCCACTAAACAGAAGCAAAGTTCAGGAAAATTAACGTACATGAGTGTGGCTTCTAAATTTCGATCACAATTGGGTGAACTTTTAGAAAAATTAAGGGGGACTGGTACTTCCTTCATCAGGTGCATCAAACCCAATGCCAAAATGATTGCTAATGAATTTGAAGGTGGACAAATTCTGTCACAACTCCAATCCGCTGGAATGACATCCGTCTTGGAACTTATGCAAAGGGTAAATTATTTATGTTTTAATAACGAAATCAAATGGAAATGATCCTGTATTCTGTATTTTTGGTTTAAAAAAAATTCATGTATGAATTTGTCTAATAATTATAATAGGGATTTCCATCACGAGTCCAATTCTCCTCTCTGTATGCAACTTACAAAGGTCTGTTACCACCCAAATTGTCTTCACTGGATCCACGATTTTTTTGTCGGGCACTTTTTAAAGCCCTTGGTCTCTCTGAAGATGACTTCCGTTTTGGTCTCACAAGAGTTTTTTTCCGGCCTGGTAAATTCAAGGAGTTTGATCAACTCATGAGGAATGACCCTGGTAAGTCTTTTTTCACTTTTTTTACTTGTCATTTATTATTGTAAAAAACACTTGTTATGTAATTCAAAATACGAGTTGAGCCTCATGTTTATATTTAATTTAATTTGACAATAGAATCTTTAAAAATTATGGTGGCCACCGTGAGCAAATGGATTATTCAGTCCAAATGGAAAAAGAGTCAATACGCCGCACTGTCTGCAATTAAATGTGAGTTCCTATAATTTGTAAAAATGATTTTTGTGTGTTGTGGACAATTGTCAATTTTTAATTAATGTTGTTACAATTAATTGCAGTAAAAAATAAAATAAATTATCGTCGGGATAACCTCATCATGATTCAGAAGACGGTTAGAATGCATTTAGCCCGTAAAAGACATCGTCCCCGCTACCGTGGAATAATTCAATTAAGAAAATTAGAATCCCAAATATCAGCTATGGGACAGACAGTAGCAAAATTGAAAAAGGACCGTGAGACAAGTCAAAAAGATGTTGATAAATTAAAAATTGACCTCCAATCAGCCGTACGAGCAATTAAAACAAATGTCAAGATCACTGACCCAGAGATTCAGAGATTACATCAAAATATTTTGTCACAATGTGACACACTATTGAAAACATTGAGTAAGCGGGTAGAGGCAGAAAGAAATGCAGAAGAGCAAGAGAAAGCCCGAAAGATGAGGGAAGAGATGGAACGTCAAAAGAAGGAGAAGGAAGAGCAAGAAAGATTAATACAACAAGAGGAAGAGAATCGACGGAAAAAGGCTGAGATTGAAGCAAATCGTAAAAAAGAGGAGGCAGAGATGATGGTTAAAATGGCAGCAAAACAAAAAGCAGCAGCCATGGCCAAGACTTCAGTTGATGTAGCAGGAGGAGGAGGTGGTGGTAGACCGAATCCAGATGATTTAATTAATTTCAATGATGTTGTGTTTGAACAAGAGAAACGGGATCATGAATTAGCATTCAGATTAGCCCAAGAGTCAAATTTGACAGTAGAAGACTCTTCAACCCCCACTCAATTGAAACGTTCCAATTATATTGTCAACTCAAGGGCAGGGAAGAAACATGATTTAAGCGGTTGGAAATATTCCGAGTTGAGAGATGCAATTAATACAAGTTGTGATGTAGAACTTTTGGAGGCTTGTAGAGAGGAATTTCATAGAAGACTAAAAGTTTATCATGCTTGGAAAGCAAGGAATCGAGGGGGAAAAGGGGGTGGTGGAGGTCCTGGAGGACCCTCAGAAATGGATGAGAGAGCACCAAAATCTATTTATCAACATCAACAAAGTTACCAAACGTCAAGTCCAAGTCCACCTCCGGATGTTGCATCTAATACCCTACCACAACAACGTTATTTTCGCATCCCCTTTACAAAAGATGGTCAAAATCGTGGGCTCTGGTAAATAAATTACATTAAAACTTGTTTGCAATTCCATTTATTTTAAATAATTCCTATATTTTTTCATGTTTTCTAATAATAATGACCTTCTCTCATTCCAGGTATGCTCACTTTGATGGACAATATATAGTGAGACAAATGGAAGTTCATCCTGGCAAAACACCTGTGCTTCTCATAGCCGGTAATTTCTTTTTACTCTGGAGATTATTAAAATAAAACCAAAAAAACTCGTTTTAAATATTAATTTCAATTTCTTGATGATTGCAGGACGTGATGACATGCAAATGTGTGAGTTGAAACTGAGTGAAACAGGGTTGACACGAAAACGAGGGGCTGAAGTATTGGAGTACGAATTTGAGAAAGAATGGGACAAGAATGGGGGGATGCCTTATATGAAACCGGCAGATCGAGGACCACAACCACGCTAAAAAAACTACATTAATACTAAAAACATTGTCACATTTTACAATATTATATATTAAATTTTAACGACGCAATTTTGATGATTAAGTATTTTACCAATGATTGCTCCTATTAAAAAAATGATGAATGCACGGTTTTAATGCAACTAAACTATACATTACAGTATTTTACATACTTAGGCGTTATAAATTAATATATTATTTTTTCGATGAGGATGGATGCTGTGGGGGAATGCATTAATAAAAATACAGCAATTAAAAAATATTTCATTCAATCAGTGATTGATCGTCATTTCAACTTATTTTTCCTGTTGTCTCACCTGTCTTGCATTGCCCCTCTTGGACTCGAGTGTGGGGGGAGGTTCAAAGAGAAATAAAAAAAACAAACCGGTGGTTGGTGCTTCTGGCAAATCTCTGGCCAGAAAATGATTGAGGGCTGGAATCCCGTTGTCCAGGCTTTTCTCGGTACATTACTAACATGGACCGTGACAGCACTTGGTGCTGGAGTAGTCTTTCTCGTCGACCACAATACCCTGAGGAAATATCAGGTGGGTTTTCTTAATTAAAAATTCATGACATTTTGATTTTTTTTGGTTCTGACTTGTTTATTGATGAATGTTGATTGAATAGAGAAAAATAATGGCAATCAGCTTGGGGTTCGCTGGTAGGAAATTATTACATTTATTTGATTTCATTTACAATTTTTTAATGTAGGATATTCATAGAAATGAAGTAAAATAATGAAATTAATAATGTGGTTTATGATTTTCTTTTTGAAATTAGAAGCTTAGTTAAAATATAAATTAATGTGATTTGAATTATTTTATTTTATTTTATAGGTGGTGTGATGTTATCAGCATCGTATTTTTCATTGTTAGCACCGTCAGTTGAAATGTCCCAAGCTTTATGGCCTGATATACATTTGATTCCAGTATGTTTAGGATTTTTACTCGGAGCTTTTTTTGTACATTTTACTGATGTATTCATTGACAAAATGGGACTTGTGGGAGTTTCACCCGGTGTCGCTTTAGGTAAAAATGAAGTTATTTTTATGATAAATATGGTAATATTTAATAGGAGTACAAGTTTAAACTTTTTAAAATTTTTTGTATCTAATCTTGGGATTGTAAACAGCTGTAGCAAATGACCAATATTCTCACAAGAAAATGGATTATGAGGGTGACTACGAATCATGTAATACAGGAACCAATGTGCCTACTACAAATTGGAAAAGAATTATGCTTTTAATTAGTAAGTTTTAATTAATATAAAATATTTGTACAAGTGCTGTTCAGAAAAAATGGTTATTTTCAATTTTTTCATTTTAACATGCCAAGTATGTCGAATGTCACAAACAATTAAGATATTGACTTTATTAATCATATTTATGACCACATTTTTTAAATAGTTGCTGTGACTGTACATAACATTCCAGGTAAAAATAATTTATGATTATTTTTGCACAATGTACTCAATTACTTCCACATCATCTCAACTCTATTGGTTGAAAAGGTAATACATAATGAGCAATTGTTTTATGAATAGAGGGTCTTGCTGTGGGTGTTGGGTTTGGTGCCATTGGACACAGTACACTGGCCACGTATTCCTCTGCCGTGTCATTGACAATCGGAATAGCCCTTCAAAATTTTCCTGAGGGGCTCGCTGTAAGTCTTCCTCTTCTCGCATCCGGATTTAGCCCACTTAGATCCTTTTACTATGGACAATTAAGTGGAGTTGTGGAACCATTTGCTGGGGTTCTCGGTGCCGTCGGGGTCAATTTATTTGAACCCTTATTACCCTGGTCCCTTTCCTTTGCTGCCGGAGCAATGGTTTTCGTCGTACTTTCCGAAGGTGACTTAATGATTCCCTTCTTTTCTAATATTAAATAATTTAAATATGACGTGGAATAATAACTTGATTCTGTTATTTTGTCAGTTGTGATTGAAGCGCATCAAAATTCTAGTTCACTAGCATCGTGGTCAGCTATTGTTGGATTCACGGTAATTAATTATGAATTGTGATTAACATAAAAATGATGCATTAGTCTGTAGGAACATGATTACGTACTTTATCTTGCATGTGGATTAAATGACTTAATATTTATTTAATTTAAATGTAATCACAGATAATGATGGCCTTGGATGTTGGACTTGGCTGATGCACATAATTGTCCAAATAAATTATTACTTACTCGTTATCGAGTTGTTGTTATTTTACTTTTAAATTATTATAAAATGTTGTATGTTTTTATTATAAAAAAGATGATGGTATAAATAAGACACAGTAATGTTATTTTAAAAAATCTTGCTAAATAAAAGTATTTAATAAATAATTTCATGACTTAAGAGTGGGTTCAATAAATGATATATCATTTCCCATTAAAAATAATTGTTTTTGAAGTCTCTGAACAATTTCATAATGTTTTGATTGACCCAAGACAGTAAATCCAAAAGCATCTGTTCGTGGTTCTTTAAAAATGCTAAAATGCTTTTTTCTTAATTGAGCTTTTGTCACAGTTTGACTTGTAACACTTTCAGGTACACTTGTAGTCCTTTGACGACTATTAACATATTGTGTTATAGTATCAAAATGAAGACGAAGAGTTATAAGGGCATCCAGTCCTTCTATTAAAATGCACTCACTTGTACTCTTTAATGTTTTATCACCCATTAAATTTTTGAGATCATTTGAATTTGTACACTTATTCTCATCTGGCTTATGACAGGAAGACTTATGAACATTTGGACCTTTTATTTTATCTGGTCTTTTTCTTTGAAAAATTTCATAGACGTCACAAAGAATGAGATTCCAATGAGTATCAAAAGCTAGCACAATCCCAGTACAGAAACCACGAATTCCATTATTATTCCTAGTCCAAATTTTAATCCGTTGACGACTGGCCATGACTTGTCTCAATACACTTAGCGGTCCTTGAGCAGTCTTCATTTTGATGAGAACATTTGGATGTTCTTTACGAGGACGGAAAACCGGTAATTGATGAGGTAAAAATTTTCTTCCCGGTATGGGATAAAAAGGTGTCTCAGGGTTTTTGGATTGGTCAATTTGTACTGATGATTTTGATGTGGAAGGCTTATTCTTATCCTCGGTAACTTTTTCTTCAACGACTTTGGAATCATTTGATGTGCCAGTTGATTTTTGTTGGGTTTGTTCATGTTGGGCTTTTAACTTTGCAAGTTTTGCTTTGGATTTTTCTAAAACAGATTGAAAAATGGGTTCATGTCGAGGATCTGGTACGGCTTTTTCCAACTCAAATATATTTAAATAACGGGGAGCTTGACGACACGGAATGCTGATATCTGAAGTTGCACATAAGATGGCTAATTGTGGATTAAATCTGTGGGATCCAGGATTGATTAAATCTTCAGCATCCGTTGAACTGCTACTTTTATCAAGTTCATCATCTTCATGAATTGATATGGAACTTTCAGGGGATGTACGCTCATCCATTATTTTTGGAGGTACACTAAACAACAAAGAATAAGTCAATATAAACACATAATTAAAATTAATACCCAATTAACGACTACAGTAAAAATAATGGAAGAATTCTTACTCGAAAAAAAAATATTTTTATTGCCCATTTAACGTTACCGCCCCGGTTCTTCTCTTTTTTCCTTGATTTCTACCTTGGTGGTCCTTTAAAATGGGACTTTGAGGAATCCTCAATGAGGATAGCTATGAGTACTTTAAGAAAATAAATATAATTATTATGAAAGAAATGAAATAAACGAATCCATGTAGTAATTCTGTTTGTACATAAATGACACCAAGGATTCCCCTGTGAAAAGTAACAAATAAAGTTCATGACAATACACGACCACCCAATCGTTCAATATAGCTAGCAAAGAGATCCAACCAGGATTCCAAGATCTTTTTTATTTAAACACTATATAACAGTGACAACATAAATACCAAACAAAATTTCCAAATTTTAACTAATAATTTTTACTAACTTCATTTTAGTATATACTACGATATTGCTAATAACAGGCTACCATTATTATTTGGTATGTAATAGGTATAGTAGACTACTACTAAATTTAAATTTTTATGTGTAGTAAGAGCACAGTTATTTATTTAATTTATCAGATAAGTTCGAAAGTAATAACAATTGCTATTTATATACTCATTTAATTTATAACCTGAATGAGGAAGTCCTCATCAATAAATGATTATCTGGTTCTGTATTCAATGTAAAGACAAAAGTATATAAGAATATATGTACAAATTTGTGTGATTTTTTTAACTTGACTCTTTTGTCAATAGAAATATTCAACATGTACAAAATCAAATCCCAATGGGGACTAGTACAAGATCGAACTGGGACTGTATACTAAAGTAATAATAATACATTTAATTTGTACCCTAAACTGAGACTATAAAGATTGTTTTCCATTCCATAGTGTATAAAACCATACATAATATTCAGTACTTGCTACCACTAGTTATAAATCCAAAAGGTGAGGCTATACATGACTGTAAGTTTAACTTGTAGAGGTTTTTTATATAACTAACAACATTGTAAGTACAATAGTATCAAAAATTTACTATTATCTACATAATATTTAGTTAATACTAATGGCATATATAAAGATAGCTGAACAAGTTATAGTTGCCGATCATTTGTGGTTTTTGGGGAGATCACAATCAGATCCATGAAACTTGGTACGCATTAAGAGTAATAAGGTTGAGATTAAGATGTTATCTTGACAGATATTGAATTCTTGTGATCAGTCAGAGAACTTTTAATTCCATGAGGTAATAATTGGTCAGGAAAAGTCGTATTTTCACTTTCTGAATTTTCTGAAGCAACAGAGTCATCCCCATAAGAGTTCTCGGTTCTGTCAAAAAATTAAAAAAAATTACATTCATTAGCTAAAAAATTTCCTACCACAATCTTTTTTATCTAACCCCACAACCTTGTACACTTTCACATTAACCCTAAACAAGTGAACACCTAAAACTTACATTCAGTTGAAATTTCATACACTTTTTTATTTTATTTTCTTGGTCTCAATTTTTTTTTCAAACATAACTTTTACGTAGAGATTTCTTTTCTTTCAAATTGTCTTTTACAATTTTTAAAAATTTGTCTCAAGAACACCATTCATAACGTATTTGTACTCGATTAACGACGTCGGACTCGACCCTGAGTATCTGTACGCAGTTGACAAAACAAAACTTGTAATAAAGTAGAATATGTTTGTTTTGACGTGTCTACCATTGACGTTGCCGATTCAATAATTGAATAATACATTGTATTGTAAGGAAATCATTTAAAACAAACAAAATATGGCTTACGTGGTATCATCATTAGAAGGAGGTTGATACTGGTTGTCAATTTTATGGGCCCGTTTTTCATGTTTTATTAAAGTTTTGTAGGAGGAGCACATTTTACCACATTGACTACAATAACGAATCTTTCCCGTCGCATGACTTTTCTCATGAGCTCGCATATAAGAAGCACTTGTGGATTCCTTGCCACAGAACGAGCAGGACACACTGCTGGACTTTTCTTTTCCTTTCACTTTCTCCTCCTTTTTCTTCTCTCCAGAATCCTCTACCACTTTCGTCTTGTCCATCTCTGCTGAATACTGACCCAAGAGCTCCAAATTAAATTCTAAATAATATCACAAATGGAATTGATGATTAGACTTTACAAATCTCAATAATGAGTAACATGCAGAAGACTTGAGAATTGTTATTTATTTATTTTTTGTATAAGCCATTGTATTTTTACACAATTTCATGCACATTACATAAGTAGTATAACTTCTATTTAAAAATATTAAATTAATATTACAAGCTTCATGACTTCATGATCCCTTACTTAAAATACTCTCCTGTAACTTCTTTGCTGGATGAGATCTCATATGACTTTTCATGTCAGCCATAGCAGCAAAACCTGAGAAACAATTACATGAATAATTAAACAAAAAATTATAGCATGAAGAAATAGTTTTTTGGGTAGTTTTTTTTATTATAGAAAAGAATAAAAATTTGTACATCTACAGTCCTTACTTTTTGGACAAATTTCACACTGGTAGGGTTTGACAGTGGCATGAGATCGTAAATGTTTTCGAAGAATAACATTGGTGACAAAAGATTTTTCACATAAATTGCACTTGAACGGTCGTTCTCCAGTGTGTCTTCTTTGATGTATATCAAATTCACTTTGATTCCGACTCGTCCTCCCACAAATTTCACACTGGAATCGTTTCTTCTTGCCCAAACTATGGCTATCAATATGTTGACCTAATTCTGTACTGTCAGCACATTCATATGAGCAAATGTAACATTGTAAAGGCAAGTCTTTGATCGGATGAGCTCTCATGTGACTTCTCATGTCCACTGCAGCTGCAAATGACTTTGGACATATTGGGCAGGGAAATGGCTACAAAAGAAGAAAACATTTGAATCCATGTCCAGACATTAAATTAAATTATATTAATGACCACTGAAATGAACCCTTACCTTATGTTCTGCATGACCTCGTTCGTGACGACGAAGGACCACATTTGTGACAAAGGCTTTACCACAAACACCACATTGGTATGGCTTCTCTCCAGTGTGACTCCTCTCATGGATTTTAAGATCTGTTTGATTCCGATAAGATTTCCCACATGTGATGCATAATACTATAAAATTAAAATTAAATTTTTATTATTAATTTATAAACTCATTACAACTCAAAAATGAACTTGCCTTGTCGCTTTCTATCATGAAGACGAATATGACCCAAAAGATTGGCTCTCGCTGCAAATGTTTTGTTGCAAATTGTGCATGGAAATGGTTTGTGGGGTTCATGCTCCTTTGCATGACGACGAAGGACGGGTTGAGTGACAAATGATTTACTACATATAAGGCATTGATAGGGCTTTTCTCCTGTCATCAACAATTAAATATTGAATGATTAACATTGTCTGGAATGTTTAATTATCACGAAGATGCTATAATATAAAATATTTATAATTTATACCCGTGTGCTTTCGCATATGATCTCGAAGACGACTAGGGCAAACACAATCCAATCCACAAATATTACAGGTGACAGCTTCCTTGGCTGTTTTGTCTTTTCTTGTTTTTCTTGGAGTGTAGTTGGGATTCAAATGACGTTCCAAATGACGATTAAATGATTTTTCTGATTTGAAGGACTCCACACATTTACGACATTTGAACAAAGTCTCCTTTTTTTTCTTTCCCCTCCCCTCCCCACGATTACTATGAAATTGTTCATGAAATTCCAAGTCATCCTGTGAAGCAAATCTGGCGGGGCAGACAGTACAACAATGAGTGTACAAATCATCCACCCCAAGCTCATCCTTAATTGACAAGACATTGAATGGAAATGAATTAGAGTCCACATTATCAGTATGAGTCCCAATGAATGAATTTCCTTGAGAGAGAGAGCTGTCTTCAATGTCATTCTCAGAGATTTCTGTTGAGACTGAGCCATTTTCAGTGATTACTGTAGCCTCATCAGTAGACTCTGAACCAAGTTCAGACTCCATTTCAGTCTTGAATACATCACGTAGATCATCCTCCCCTTCTAAATTTAGATGGGGCAAGTCCACCCCACCATCCATACAAACATCAAGGGAACAAGGTGAAGGTTCTTTGAGTTGACAAGGCACAATCAATTTTGAATTTAAGGACTCATCCGGTTCCAAAAGAATTGTTGGAAATGTAAAGTCACAGTCATCCGTTGAACGATTGTCCCCTCCAGTCTCTCCAAGACTTGTTAAAACTTGAAGTGATGAGAATTCATAGTCACAATTTGATTTTGGTGACTCATCATAAGAATATTCTTGAATTATACTTGGACTCAGGTAAGTCAATTCATTGGTTGAGGAGGGGACATTAAAACAAAGCATTGGGCTTGAATTATTAAATGGATTATTTGACTCGGAGGAATTTGTTAAGGCATACAGGTGATTATTATTTAGTGGTGTGAGTTGTGTTGTAGAACTATAATTATTTTCCATTATGGATGTGGAGGAGAGTGATGGATCAAAATAGGTTGCTGTTGAGTTGTTGAGAATTAGTGGGAGTCCAAGTATGGCTGCATCTGACTGGGATATTGTTGTAGGTACTGGAGTCTCATATCTGTCATCATCACAAGTCAAATGCTTCATGTCCGCATCATGATAAGCCCCCCGGAAAGTTTCCTCCATACTCTCACTCGTGAACTGTGAGAAATACATTGGATCTTTTTCTTCCCTATATATATAACCACAAACATAAAAAAAACATTGTTTCTATAAAAAAAACATGGGCTCAAATGTAACAAGGAAAAAAAATTCCTAACCTCATCTATCTTTCAAACTTAATTTACATTTGATAACATTTACACTTTCATTAATTTGCCCTCAAAATCAATTATATGGAAGAAGTAAAATGAACTGTCTTAAATAATTACTTGAAACATCATAAGCAACTTTTTTTATGAGAGAATGTTATAAATAGCCAGAATAGAAATAGAGAATATTTTTTGAATTCCTATAAAAATAAAGCCTACGAGCTATAGGACATATCATTACATTTTTGTGAAGAGAAAACTTTTTACTCTTTGACAACTTACGAATTTCCAGGTGAACTGCTGCAAGACAGAAATTCTTCGTCACTTGTATACGCCTCCTCCACTTTAATCTTTCCTTGGATCAATTTTGAGCTAAAAGTTTTTTTAAAAAACGAAAACATTAAAATTCTGTCATGTCAAGTAAATTTCTAATGTGTGTGTGCGACACTTGTATCTACACAAAATGTTAAGAATAATAATCTTGAGGTAGTAAAATATTGTCGAATTTTTTTACTTGTTAAAAATAAAATAAAATGTACCAAAACATGGTCACAATAAATGACACTTGCTCTATATAAAACAGGAGACAGATGAAAAAAAACTCAACAAAGTGTTATGAATTCTGGAAACAATTCAATGTTTCATAGGAAGAGGAAACTCGGACTTATTAAAAAAAAGTTGAGTAACAATAGAGTATGAAGGGCTGAGATTTGTGACATTTCTAGTAGGTCTCTACTATTCAAAGTGAAGTGTAAAAAAAACAAAAAAAATGTTGGTAAAATTTGACGAAGATGAGTACATGACAAAGTACACAATAATAATAGTGACTATTATACAAAAAAAAATAGGGGATGATATATTAACGTGGAATTGTTGAACGGGGATAATGATTTACATATAGCTCTTATTATGATTATTATTATTGGCAGTCGTTTGACAAAATCATTATAATGTCTATAATACAACGCTACTGACTGCCACTGTTTTAATATCCGCTTTCAAACAACCGAAGCGTGTACTTCACTAGTGAAACAGTACTATAAGAATTGATGAAGGGGATTGTGTTTCAATTATGTGTGTTTGCATGCTCACCTCGCACCTCATTATTCGTTTTACTGCCAGTACGAACAATGGAGCTTTTGAACCATCAATAATAATATTATTATTTAAACAAAATTAAAATCAAAATATTAAAAAAAAAGTTCAAAGCAACCACATCTGTTCACACCACAGGAGTCAAAGACAAAAAAAATCTTTTCACGTTTTAGTCTACTCTTTACTATACATAACAGGCAGGGAAAAAAACAGGAACAGAAAAACAGATTTAAATATTTAAAAAAAATGATATTGTTAAATAACAACCTTTATGGAGATTAGACGACGAGCTTTTTTTGCACTCAAGTATTACAGTAGTAGTAAGTAAGTAGCACAGTTTTTAACGGGTTTTAGCGGAAGAATGATAAAACAATTAATTGATTGAAGGATGATGATGAGAACAAGAGATTATATTTTTTTGTACAAAAAAAGAGAGCTGATTCAACTATTGACAAAGAGTTTGGAGATAAATGGGTACAAAAAGTAGTAAACAAAGTAAGAAAAGATGTAAATGATGAATCAATAGTGGAAAAGGATCAAGATTAAACTTTACCCGTCTCTTTCTTCTTCCTCTCTGTCGTCCATGGTATAAAAATTTTTTGAGAATTTTCTAGATGAGGGGAAAATAATTGTACTTTGGATCACCTTAAGGAAGACTTCCAGTCAAAAATAAGGAAGGAATAGAGGTAGTTGTAAATAAATTACTTGTGTCTTGTCTTGTTTTTTTCCAGTCAATAGTTACATGTACATAGACATAGACTCATGTCTCAACAAAAGTCCATCTCCAGCAATTGTCTCTGTTATAATAAAAAAATATACATGAAAGAAAAATATTTATATTATATTCGCTTTAGATAATTTTCACCTCATATAATTAGAGTATCATTATATACATGATAATTATATAATTCATGTCTTCTTCACTTGACAAAGAGAGAGAGAAGGAAAACTTTATAGTATTTAAGTATAAGTAGATACATAAATTTCATTTCATTATCATAAAGTAGCCTCCAGTATAATATTCATTCCTTGTTTTTTGTAATTACATAATATAATATGATAAAACATAAAACACCAGAAGCAAAAAAAACACCAAAAGCATCTTTTACTACTGTCTCTCTCTCTTTTGCAAATAATAATAATAGCTTAAACTTTAATCAATATCAAATATAATTAGGTACATTCACGCTATGTAGGGGATAATTAAAGGAGAGAGGGTAAAACTATGAGGGGAGAGTAGGTAAACCTATATATCTCTATGTATATATTATATCCATCATAATTATAATAATATTATATAATGTGTCATAAGAGGGGGAAGAGTATCAAAAATATTGATTATTATTTGGATCTTATATTGTGGCACTCCAAGTGCAAATAGGTATTCAAAGTAAATAATACAGTCAAAGTGTAGTCAAAAAAACATTGGGAGTTTTAACACTACTCTCCTTGTGTCTCATCATCATTTATGACACTTAATTACCTCGATTTCTCATGCTATTACTCACTGAATTGTCTCTCTCTCTACATCCTAATAAATAAAGTGAGACGGTAATTAAAAATGACGATTAATATCTTCAAAAAAACAAAATAAATGTATTTACCTCGATTTCGTCGTCTATGATCCTCTTCCGTTCCATAATAATAAAAATGAAAATTGTCTTCTTTCTTCTTCGTTCCCAAGTCTCTTGTTCTAACATATTATGTCATTTTTTTCCAACAAAAAATTACTTTTAACTATCCTTCTTTTCATTGTCTCCATTTTCCATAGTCTTGGAATTTATCTTGGATTTTCTTTCTTTCACAACCTTGACACTAACTACACTTTGTCAAAATTACTCACGTTTTCCACAAGTTTAATCATGCACACACATACAAACAACCACTAATGTTAATGTCCGTGAATGAATTAAAACTGATGAACTTATACAAATTATTTACGATAGAAAAAGATATTGTTGTATAAAAATATGTAAAAAAAAAATTTTCGACTTTTTCATCCTCCCCGCATTCCTTTGTCAAGCATTTCTTGCCTTATTTTCCAATGTGCTACTGGCTAAATGACAATTTGTGCTAAATTAAAGCTATTTTGATGATTTTTGTTATAAATAAATGTAAATGAACATGTTTAAAATAAAAGTATTTAATCAACGCACAATTTTATACTGGGTAAGAACATGAGCACAAGCATTTTTTTATTAAAAAAAGGATACACAGACAAGTTAGTACACATGGAAGACAAAGGATTATCTTGTGTTACAAACATTAAGTAGGTATTTGTAGTTAAAAATAAGTGTTGTAATAATTAAAACACCATAAACCAAAGTAAAATTTTTAAAAAAACGAATGCATACTTATAATTAGGGTTGAAAACTGCATTCGTATACAATTATTTTGTATATAAGATGTAGGTAAAAAAAACATGTTCAAATCAATTATAATTTATAAAATAGTAAGTAGGTAATAAGTTTTAAAATAGTAATTTAAAAAAATTAACTCGGTCGTTCTTAAAACTTTTAGAATTGTGTATCTTGCATGTCAAAAAATATAAGTGGTAAGTAAAAACATTCTAATAATTACTACGTTAAAGATACTGAAAATGTTCTCAGGTATTTGTCCAATCAAGATGCCTCAACACTGTGGAGTCAACAGTATATATATAATATTGGATGGAATTATAATTTGTACATTATTCAATTAAGACACAACGGGTTGTGGTTTTTTTGTTGGACTTTTCTTCTTCTGGTTGTTAACTTTTTCATGTGATCTTTGATGAATGTTTCTATTTCCTCGATGTCCAAAACTTCTGTCACAATATTTACAATTATATAAATAACCTGGGTCCTTAGAATTCACATCATCTTCGGTATGGGTACTTTCATGATGTGCTCGAAATATAGCTGCATCTGTAAAGGACTTGGGACAAAATCCGCAATTAAAAACTTTGACATTCGTTTTCACTGGGGTGAGAGCATTCTCCCCTTGTGGATTTTTATTTTCTACTTCATCCTTCTTGGTTTTTTGTTTTGAAAGACTTGTCTTGTTTGTAGCCTCTACATCATCATCATCAATATCCATCATGTCTTCATCATTCTCTTGTTCTTCAACGTTTTCATTCATCTCCACTGGTTCTTGCTTGATTGGCACAGGTGGATGGTCCATCACCATTTCCTTTGCAGGGCAATCAGTACAATTGTAGGGTGGAGTTGTCAAGATTTTCTTACACAATTTGCATGGAATTTTCGGTGGCTCCACGTTGGTATTGAAAACAATTGACTCGTGCATTTTTAAATGTAGCTTCAATGTGTCTTCCGACTCTAACTGACGTTGACAAAGATGACAATTAAATACCTTTTTTTCAGATGGAGCAGAATTTGTTGAATGGTTGCTATTACGAGTTGAACTTCTAAGTTTCACTGTATTTGTTGCTGATTTTGCAGATTCCTTCAACCTCAAAGATGACTTTATTAAGACGTTGAAGGCATTGGCCACCTCTTTTGGTAATGGGGGTAGAGTGAATTTTGGTTTTTCTGTTGTTGTCGTGTCTTTAGGACTCTCATCTTGAGAAGGTGTTGGTTCATTTACAGCCTCAGACTCTTTAGTCCCTCCATCATCATCATTACTCACCTCCTCAACAGAAGAATTATCAACAGAAGAATCAAGATTCGTGGTCTCTGGTGAATCCCCGGTAACTGAAGAAGGAGCCGATGATTTAGTTGATAAAGAAAGTCTTGAGGAAGTTCTCGTTGGAATTGGAGCCGGTTTCTTATTCGTCTTATTCCTCGACCTTGATGATGATGACTTTTCTTTGATAGTGGGCAAAGTATCAGTCTTAGCACTACAAAAAAACAGCATTAATTTATAGTATTACACATTGACAATGGCATACAATAAAAATAGGAAAAATACCTTTTTAAATTTTCTTTGCTGGAAGAGGAAGAAGTTGCGAGTTGCTTCTTTATCTTTTTTGGCTCGGGGAGTGAGTGTTGGAATTTTTCCGGATGGATCGTCATTTTGTGTGACACCAGGGCATCGACACTTGTAAATGCCCGAGTACAGTAGTTACACAACATCCAAGTGGTAATCTCACCCTCCTCATGGTTAGCCTCCATTCTTTTTATCTCTCATCAACTTAATTCTTGGAAGTCGATGAAGAAATGAAGAAAAAAAAACTCTTCAAAAAAAATAAAAACCGCTCGATGAATGGAGGGTTCTCAAGGATTTCCAATCGCCAACTTGTTTGTGCCAATAAGGAAAGATTTGTGATACAATATCATATGTAGGTCTGTATGTCTCTTTAATTGTCAGCCGTCGATTATTAAGTTGACGTGGAAATTTTTTAACCTATGGATATGATGGACAAGGGTCACAGGATACTGTGATAAGAGTTTCATGAATGGCTCTTGTATTATAATCTTTGTAGGGAAAAAATGGTCACTCTGAATTTCATCCAACTGTGGAAGTGACCTGAAATTCACAATTTATTCCTGTCAGGAATTTCCTGACCTGAGTGACCTAAAAATCTGAAACTTTTTATATAGCACTGTTGTGCCAAGATGTACGACGCATTCAAATATTTCTATCCAATTCCGTTGTCAAAAGTTATGTCCGCTGATACGAACGTATTGAACGGCCTGGTACTTATCTAAGGGCCATAGCCCATGGTCATGCCCATAACCTTCAATTCAAAGTTTAAAAATTACATTATTTTTGTGTGCAATATTTTTGAACTAATGTTCATTTCATGTTGAAACAGTAATTTCAATTTTATTCTTAAACACACATTTTAATTTTACCCAAATTCTGAAATTCAAATTCTTATCGTTTACCCTTATTTAGGTGTATAATGTCCATTATGTGTATTGGGGTGATACGATTTTGACGTTTTTATGAGCGGTCCAAAATCTCAGAGAGGTCCCAAGAGATATAAGCCAACCGATTTTTTTAGACAGTTTAAAAAACTTTTAAACATGCTGTAAGACTTTTTTCGAGAAATATCAGAATCTGATCGTAATATTATTTTGCTTTCATGATGATTATGATTATGAATTATGATGCTTCAAACAGGCGAGGAAACGTTTAAAATTTTAACTTAAAATGAAACAGTCGTTTGTCTGTCAGTCTTTTCTGTTCATAAATATGAGGCTCACAAATAAATACTCGTTTGTGCCACTTAATGTCAATTGACAATTTCTCAATTTTTTTAAGTACAAGGAGTTTATAGTCATCTTTGACTATTAAATTAAAACCGTTTCTTTCTAGAAACTTCCATTTTTGCACGAGTTTGATGCCCTTGCTTCCACGGGGTAAAATTTGACTTCTTTTCTGAGTTCTTTTTTTACATTTGTAAAATTTAATTACAAAAAAAAGAACAAGATTACAATTAAAATTAGGAAGGATCAACTAAGGATCAGCGTCAAAATACAACAATTGTACAGTCAAGTTATTTAAGTATCCAATGAGTATAAAAAAATAGTAAAATAACTTTTATTCTACGTGTGGAGTTTGAAATTTCACACAAAATACGTTTCAAAATTATTTTTGGTACTTGGTAATTTTTTAGAATCATTTTCTACAACATGAATTAATTTGATGGTTGAATGAATAGTGGATAATGTATGATACTATTTAACAAGTGATAATTAAATTGTTGTTTGGCAAACTTGTTCTATTTAAAATATGTTGTCATTCTTGGAAGTCAAATTGACAATATTTAATCATCTCAATTATTTTGTATACAATATGCAATTATGATTTACAAACACAAAACAAGACATTTGTTTGATGGGTGTCGAATATATTATTTATTTTATTTACAGCTAATATTCCAATTTGGTCCCAATGTAGGACTTCTACCTTCTGTTGTCTTTGTTTCTCCAAAAAATTGGTGTATGTTTTTTACGTCAAAATTTAACTCAAACAATAATTTCTTTTAATAAATATTCTTTTCGATGTTTATTTCTCAGGTGCTCAATAAGAAGACTTTCAAAGGATGGAGGAAGAGAATGAAAATGAGGCGGAGGAGATGACACAAGCTGACATGATTACTTACATTTGTAATATGAAGAAAGAAGAATTAGTAGAATATCTTGTGGAAAATTTAGGAGATGAAATTGAAGATGCTGAAAAACTTCGTAATGATTTATCTGATGAGCAAATAGAAGAATATAAACAACTCATCATTAAAGCTCTGGCTGAGAATGATATTTTTAAGGAGAAGGCTACTATTGAAAAAGACGATGAGGCAAATGTTACATTAACAGAAGAAATTCCAGGCTCTGGTTCATCTCCAAATACGAAACAAAATATTAATGTGAATCCTTTAAAAGTATCAACAGTAGTAGAAAATAGTCAAACTCCAAAGAAAGAAGTTGAAATAATAACATTAGACGATGATTCAAGTACTCATACTGTTTGTGATGTTCCAGTAGAAAAAATAAAAGATCCCTGTGATCTAATTACGATTACAAGGAATTTGGATAATTTTAGTGTTAGTGGAATTAGTGATGAGGACGTTGAAATTGTAGGAAAATCTCCTAGTCCAACTTTAAGAAAAGAGACATCAGACAAAGTATCAGGGGATCTTGTGACTGAAGCACCATCATCCCCTCAATCAGCAAGTAAAAAACAGGAAATTGAAGACTATTATTCTAAGATTGAACGATGGACTGAGTTTTGTGACAAACAAATTGAGTCAACCACTACTGTGGATATTCCAGAGAACCAAGAAAATTTTTATACTACTCTTATAAATTCTAATGATGATGATGACCATGGCTCTTTGGATAATATTAGTCTACCTTCTGGTGGTAAAGTTGATTTTACTGACCCAAAGAAAATTTCTGATCCAGCAAAAGCATATGAATACTGTGTAAGTCGTGTTGTAGCCAACAATTATAACGATGATTTGTTGACAATAGTAACTTTTTATATATTTTTTTCTCTGAAGGGAGCTGGCCTTCTCGGTGCAAAACTCCGACTCGCTACAAAAGAAATTAAAGAAAATAATGAGGAGGATTGTTTTCTAAATGTTTTTGCTGTTATTCGTGGATATGAAAGGCATAATTTTCAGGTACTTATATACTCTTTCAAATCAAACAATTTCATTGTCGTACATACACTCTATCAGTATGTATACTTATATTATGAGTCTCAGATAAATATTGATGATGCTATTTACTTTCAATTTCTAGGCAAAATGCAATATTTGTAATGGGGAATTGATAGCGGATCAAATAAATTTAGGACATCATGTACACAGTACCACTCATAAAAAAAATTTAGTTGAAACATGTAAGTTGATCTCTTTTCCTTTACTTTTACACTTGGTGTAGTTTTACAATGAGTGCAACATCATCAGATTTAGTTCAAGTTCAAATGACCATAACTTATGGTCCATAAGTCATGATAGACGTTGTCAACAATTCTTATAAATGTCAAGGATATTACAATTTGTGTATATTACAGAAGTCAGTTTGTTTATGCTAACTTCATTTTTTTGAAAGTACTACATACTCACAATGCATTGCAATGCTCCTAGCATGCTCATGGCTCTGTATGAATGTGACATAATAATATGATTTGTGTGCTCCTATTTTACCACAATGACAATAATTTAATTTGCAGCATAAAATATAATATGTATTGGTAATATACCGTTAATTTCCATTTTTTCAGCCTTAAAATTAATTGGATTAGAAGCAACAATTCCCCCACCACCATCATCATCACCAAAAGTAGAAATTAATGACGAGTCAACTTCTAGTGTATTGAGTTCCAGTAAAGATATTAGTCATAATTCGGATAGCCACAACAAGAAGGAAGAGACGCTCAAGACGAGTAGAGAAATTGATGAAATAAAATTAAAAGAGATAGAAAAACAAAAAGAATATATGGACATTCCTGAATCAGCATCAGCTATGGTTTTAGACGACGCTGTTCCCTCTATTTCTAAGCATGGTAATACATAATATACACAGCATTTTAAATGAATAATGCATAACATTTTTGTTAATGGGTCAGATGGATCTAATTTGTATATTGTTTACAGCCACAACTGTTGTTCTTGAGTCGAACTCTAAAAAGAGTCAAAAGGATTCTCATGGGTCGAATCATTCAAGTCATCGTTCCAACTCAAAAGTGAAATCAAAATCTGAATCAGGTACCTACATAAATGTACCTACTACCTACATAAATTTTAATATATCCTTTTTTTCAAAAAAAATTGTTTAAAGTGATTAATACCCTGAAAAATGTACCTCGAGATTTTGACGGTATTTTCATAGCGGCATACCTCCGTTTTACGGCAAGAAAAAAAATGAAACTAACGCTGCCATGCACAGCGTTAGAAACGAAAATAAAACGAAAAATATACGACAGACGAAAAACATACGATTCTTTCACTTTTTCTTACCGTCGGTGTACCGCTATGAACATACCGTCAAAAATCCGAGGGCCTTTGAAAACAGTCACTACTTACAATAATATTGTAATATCTGTATATTGTGTACCATTTTAAATGTTTTTACACATGCTTACGTAATATCATAGATAAAAAGAAGAAAGAAACTAGAAAATCTCGTTCAAGGACAACTCGTGAAGAAAACAAAACAACAAGAATGGACTCAAAGTCAAGACCAAGATCATCAAGTGGAAATAGAAAACGTTCTCGTCATGACTCTAATTCCAGAAAGTCACCACCACCTCGAATTCGTTCAAGCTCTAGAGAGAAGAAACAAAGGAGAACTCCAGAACTCATTTTGAATGACAAGAGAAGAGAGTCGTTTAGAATAGATGACAGGCCATCTCACTCTAGTGTAACAAAAAAATCTCATAAAGATGAACCTGTGTCTACAATCCAACAAAGTCCAGAGGCGAAAAAGCTTGAGAGTGCAATTTTCAAAGAGAAATTAATTTTACAAGCTCATGGTAAATGGACACCGGAATTGGAGCAGAAATGGAGACTCATGGAGCAGGAACAAAAATAGTAAGTAACGTTATAGGGAGTTCGGAGTATATGTATGATGATAGTAATTATCATCAGATGATCTTTGATATATATATTTTTTTACAATAATCATAATATGTTTATTTATTTTATAGCCTCACAAGGTCGTTCATAAAAATAGAAGGAGACATGGAGGAGAAACTTCAAGAGACTCCCGTGTATGCAACTGAATGGCAAATATTTTGGGAACGGCGGTATGATTTTATGTGTAACTTTATGTATCTACTATTTTTTACTTACCTATATAATAAAATTTGCATGGCAGGATGAGTGAAAGGAAAATTGAATTGATGGGAGCAATATCCATTGTCATTATTTTATTGAGGACATGAATTATTTTTAAATTCTAGGTATGAACAACTAGTCGTGGATGAAGACAGGAGTATTGCTTATGCTGACAATTATGACTATACTAAAGAATGGAAAGTGGAGTGGACTAGAATTACACAAGATATTGTACAAAAGAGATATGATCAGAAGCTGTAAGTATACTATACAAGTTATTTTATTTACAACAAATTTACAACAAAGTATTTACTTTAAATTAATTAAATATACATGTTTTTAGCCATGAAGTTCGTTTGAAATTTGGAATGGATTTGGAAACATTAAGGAATCTCAATACAACAACTTGTACTCCTGTTCCAGAAATTAATGTGTATAAACCACCACCACCACAACTTATGCCACCACAATTGCCTACATTTTATGGTCCAAGATATTTTTTAAATCCTTCTTATCGTCCTCCTCCCCTAATTCGTCCTATTCTTAAAATTCCTTTACTCCCACCTCCTCCAGGTGTTGGTCCCTTACCCATGAGAATACCCATACCACCAATGTTAATGAGACCCTCACCGTATCAGTACCCATACGGTGATGGTCACATTGGCACAGTACCCCAAGGTCCATGGGGTCCTGTGTATCACTCTAGGTGACTTGGAGTGGGTACACAAACATGATGCTAATAGTACAAATGTGTGTTCATTGTTGATTCTTCCTCTTTCCTTCGGGAATCCCGAATCGGGGTATATAAGTGATATGTATATTATAGTTTTGTTATATTCATAAAGTAATGTATTAATACGCAATCATTTTCGTACTTTGTACTGTTTAAACACAAGAGTTAGCGACTGAATGCCTATATATTATATTTTTTGTCTAAAATATATCTCATGTTTGGGTTTGATTAGTTTACTATATTTACGTAAAATGATTTCCATTTAAGATTCAAGCTTAATGTTCTTTAATGTACTTTTCTTATAAAATGTATTGTGTGGATTGTTGTTTATAAAATTATTACTATTGTGGGATTCTTTGACAAAAAACTATAATATAGTTTTCATTGTTTAATTTTAAAATTTTCGAAGTCAATAAACCGTTAGGTACATTCTTACTTGAACTTGAGATTTCTCAATGAAGTTGCAAAAAAGTTGTTTTTTACAGTAAAAATTTTACATAATTTTATTGAATAGTTAATACTTACATTACTTGTACATTGCACATGGTAAATTCTTAAAAATTTATTTTATTCATATTACAAAGATATTGCAAAATTAAATGGATTCAGTTCTTTGGTGGACATGTTTATAATCACAGTCATAAACATTCGGCAGAGTTTAATACTATTGTTATATAATAATCTTGTAAAAAATGGGAGACAAAATAATATCTTGGTTTATATTTGAGACACAAAATTTCATATAAGATGTAATCATAGACAGGTAAAATGTAAAAAAAGCCTCATGTTGAATTGAATTTGCACTTTCATTGTTTCTGTTCTTCAGAGTCTGCATTGACCTCCACCATAATTTTTCCCCTCAAATGGCCCTTGTCAACTCTGTCGTAGGCCTCTGGAAGATGTTCATACTTGTACACTTGTTCCACAATCGGTTTAATCTATTAAAGGCCATCATGAGTACATTATGTAATTCAATTAATTTAAATTGATTTAATGGTGAATTAAAATGACCTTGTGTTCTTTGACAAGATCAGCAATCTCCTTCCATCCGACTCCATCCGGAGTGAAGAAACCCCACTTGAAGGACATTCGATGACGAAAACATGAGGTCATATTTGCTCCAAGTAAATCGGTTCCAGCTTTTATGCCTCCCAAGACCATTCCATAATTGTCCACATTATGAACTGCTGGATTGGTCAGTGTAATATATTTACCACCACGTTGTCCATATTGTAACATCTTTCTGTCTTTATCCCCTGCCAAGTCGTAGATACAGTCGTAGCTATAAATTTCAAAAAAAAAATTGTGTTGTTTTCAAAATTCAAAAAATTAACACAATTATTATTTTAATTTACGGGCCATGACTCTCCAGTAATTTTCCCATCTCGGGGTCCTTGTAATCCACCACAAAATCGGCTCCCAGTTCGGTCATCAGAGCCAATGAATTTGAGCTTCCTGTTGTCGTCACCTAAAAAATTGATCATTTGACAGATTTGAAACCAAAAATTAATTAGTTGAGAATTAAAAATAATTAATCATAAATGTCAATTACTTTGGCACCCCTGCTCTTTAAATACTGAATGCTAAAGACTCCAACTCCACCAGAACCCCCCAAAATGAGGAAATTTTTATTAGTGAAATCCCTGTAGCCTCCCGCATTTCTCAGTGCTGACCACGTGGTCAAAGCTACGTAGGGAATGGACGCTGCATCAGTGAATGACAAGAATTCTGGTTTCAATTGAATCTAATAAAAAAAAGAATGAAATTGTACACATGTTAATAATTATTAATTTTAATTATTGTTGACCCTCACCCAATCCTGAAGAACCAAGACATATTCCCCATTACTTCCACTCTCTGTCACATAGACAACTCCATAAACCTCATCCCCAACTTTAAATTGAGTGACAGCACTCCCAATCTCAGTGACAATCCCAGCAAAATCTCGTCCATTACAAATTGGAAATTCTTTTCCACGATTAAATAAAATACTTGCAATATTCCTTCCCTTATCCTTTTCCCTCACAATTTGAATCACCTTTGAGCCATAACCTCTCACCATGTAGACATCAATAGGATTCACTGAACAGGCCTTCACTTTCACTAAAACTTGATTTGGTTTTTTAATCTTTGGAATGGGAGTCTCATTATTTAATTTTAAGACGGCTGTGGGTTCCCCAAATGAATTTATTTCCCAGGATTTCATTTTGGCATCTAAAATATAAATAAATGTGAATAAAAATATTAAATAAAATAATTTAATTGTTATAAAATCTTTATTTAAATGTTGTCACTCACCTGAATTGGGAGTATCAGCAACTTTAGCCATGTTTAGTTGTGACGTTTAGATGACTGACAATTCAAAAGTGTGATAAATTCCGTTTAAAACTCATTTTTGGGGTCTTCAAACTTGAAACTTTTTTGTGCTCAAATTGTCTGTTGCACTTGACTGAGAGGAATAATAAGAATACCTCGTGACTTGAAATGATCACAAAAAAATAATTTTCAAGGTCAATTTCAATGCCACTCCGACTCATGTACAAAAGACTGGGACTTGTATCATCACAAATAGAATGATGATACAAATAAACATTAGAGGTATACTTTCCAGACGTTTCTCCCTTGTAATCTTGTTTTACTAATTGAGTGCCTGGAGAGAGAGAGAGATAAAATAGGAAGTTATTGGTTTCAAACACGCACATGGAGCATGAAGAGGACTGGGACTCAAGTTTGACGTTAAATTTATGAGACAATTTGTCACAAAAAAAACTTCAGAAAAAGAGTAGATGATATCTACTCTTTTCTATTATGGGACTCTCATATGAGAGTCACATATTGTTTGATCAATAGATAAAATGCGTGCTGTAAAATGAGGGATACATTTGAAGTTCATTATCACAAATTAAATTGATTAAATTGATGAGTAATCGCAAGGCCGATTCCAATCAGTCAAGGTAGACAAGATGGGACAATTTTGTTATTTATTTTTATTGTAGAATGTAGACAAAAATGCATTTGTGGGATTAAGAAAAATGTTGACCCCTCCACTAATTCATGAAAATAATAAATCTAGTCTGAAATTGACCAGTAACATTGAGAGGGAAGTTCAAATTTATCAAATTTGAGAATAATTAAATTATTCTTAATTTAATTTTTAATTAGAATTGAATAATTTCCGGTGACATTAGTTTCAAATAATCAAGGTTAATTAAATTCAACATATTTTCTTTCAATTGAACTTTACCCTTATTAATAGGGTAAAATTTTCCTAATTTAATTGTCACACCTTTTATTTAGTCACTAAAAGTTTAATTATACAAAATCAAAGTACAATTTTTAAGAATAGAATCGCAATATAAAAATGTAAACTTAGATTGAATACTAAACCACCACAAAATTCCATCAAGTTATGGATATAATTTATGTAACTTACTTAAATACAGGGATTTTGTTTTTTACACAATCTACGTTTCAGCCAATAAAAATAAATTATTCTTAATTAAAATAAACACAGTTGTTATTGTTTATTAATTTATTATTACTTACAAGTGGAACATATGAATGTTTTAAAGATGATGATTTTTGACATTTAGATATGTTATAATATTGATTGTTATTATTGAATAAATAAAAAAAAACTTTATGACCTTCCTTTGTATTGGAGTATATGGATAAACATTTAAATTGTCAATTAAATTTTAATTGGAAAAAAATAAGATGGTGATGTCATTGTCATATGTTATTTTCCTATTCACAAATATCAAAACTTTTTTTCATTCAATGAAGAAAATCTAACAGAATGGCTCAAATGGCTGAAACTTGTTGTAAAGAAACCATGTTTGAACGTGATAAGACTACAATTAATTGTAATAATTTAAAATCTGACACAGTTCAAGAAAATGAACTAAAGGAAACTTCAAATAAACAAATTCTTAAGACCCTTGATGGAGGATACGGTTGGGTCATTGTCTTTGCCTCATTCTGTATACAATTCATTGGTAAAAAAATTATTATTAGTGAGTTTTTGCTCTGTCGAAACTGCAAGTTTGGATAAAAGTGAAATTTTTTTTGTCTAAACTTATATCCAAACTTAAAAGTAGACATTTTACCTTCGGCTGTGTCGATTCTTTTTAATTCAAGTTTGGATAAAATGAAAGGCCGGTTATGACAATTTCAAAATTTCACATATTAGATTTCAAGTTAACATTTTTAACTAAGATTAATAACCAAACATTTACAATGAATAATTTAACAGAAATTATTCAGCCGTATGTGGTAACAAAAAAAGAGTATTTTCGTGTACTGTACTTAATTTTCTGGCTCAAAAAGAAGAAAAAAAGATGAAATTAAAAACAGAAAATGGTCCAGATTTTC